>JASANN010000300.1:492450-525816 GCA_031762395.1 Calameuta pygmaea | reverse complement strand
CTTTTCAGACTTTTAGTCTGTCTCGATGCCTTTTCAGACTTTTAGTCTATCTCGATGCCTTTTCAGACTTTTAGTCTATCTCGATGCCTCTTCAGGCTTTTAGTCTATCTCGATGCCTTTTCAGACTTCTAGCCTGTCTCGATGCCTTTTTCTTTCTTCAGTTGATTGCAATAAAATGAAGCAGCTAATAGCTTCTTGTTTAAGCAGATTTTCAGCCACCTCCCATATATTGTATATTAAATACAACAGTATAGTAAATAAATCTTTTGATACATTGAAAATAATATTTTCGCGAGGCCGCTCAAGAATTTCTCAGGGATCTTTTAAATGTCCCGCGTACGTCTTACGGACGTCCGTGAAATTTATATCTCGAAACTCTAACAACAAAATATTATCGAGTTCCTAATTAGCAATGTAAATTAACGGAATCTTTCATTTTACAAGAACGCGTTAACGGAGCTACGGTCGGTCAAATTGATCACACATGACAGACCGAAGGAAATCAAAACAACAAAATTAAACCGACGCTCTCTGAACGATTCAAAGACGAAATGACGAATCGCGTAATTTTTAATAATTATTATTCGCACGCAATAACTCAAAGTCGTAAAAATTTTTTTGCACTACGCTACATCGTCAAACTCCTGTCGCAAGTTTCGAGCAATTCGTCGGCATCAGGACAGGTGGAATTAAAAAATTTATTCATTCGCTCAGCTCGTATAAAGAAATCTTTTGTCATTGCGAAATGAGATTTTGCAAAAATCTTTTTCTACGAATTTCGATATAATCGCAATTGTTTAAGATCTTTCAATATATATATATATATATATATATATACACACGCACGAAAATTATATATGATTAATATACCAAAGCTCCTTGACATTATTCTTCCATTTACTCATCGCTAATAACAATAACAACAATGATAAAAACTCGTTGAATAATTCACTGCGATTCCAATGATTAAATCTTCCTAGCCGTCATCAACCACGCGAATCGGCGCGAGCAAAAAATCATGAAAATAGCTACGCTCGAGTACCCGTGTCCTTTCGATTCCTTTCACTGATTTTCACTTTTCCACCAGATGCGCGATCGATCCTCAGCTGCGGCATCCGAGTCGTTAATATAATTATAATCACTACATATATATATATATATATTTATCGTGCAAAATATTACATCGATACTTGCGTAATATCGGCAAAACATATATGCAAAGCTGACGCAGTTTCGCGAGATAAAGATTTTTTTTGTGGATTGAAATTAATAAGGAAAAATTTTTTTTTTAAATTTTATTAATCGTCACGAATTGCCATTTTTTTTTTCACCCTTCACTTTCGATCGGTCATTTATTCATT
Source organism: Calameuta pygmaea (assembly GCA_031762395.1). Taxonomy (NCBI): domain Eukaryota; kingdom Metazoa; phylum Arthropoda; class Insecta; order Hymenoptera; family Cephidae; genus Calameuta; species Calameuta pygmaea. Next base: position 524,455 of record JASANN010000300.1, on the reverse strand, counting down.
AAAGTCTTTCGAGCCTTCGGGTACAGTCGATGCAGAAAATTCTCTTGTAACGTTACAGTGCAGCGTCATGAGTGACCTCAGCGAGATACAATCCTTTTTCAAAGGAAGATCCGTCTTCATTACCGGAGGTTCTGGCTTGATGGGCAAAGTACTTATAGAGAAGCTACTGTACAGCTGCAGTGACCTTGAAAAGATTTATGTACTGCTAAGGCCCAAAAGAGGTCGCTCCCCGGAGACACGGGTGGACGAGATATTCAAGTTGCCTGTGAGTCGTTGCTCGAAATTAAATAGTTGTAATTATTATTCAAGAACGTTAATGGCATTTAATTGTTTAAATAATTAATTGAAAATTAATACATATATATATATATTTTTTTAAATAGATGTTCAACAGAATTCGCAAAACGAAGCCGGGGGTTATGAAGAAGTTGGTACCTTTTCAAGGTGACGTCACTATGGACAATTTGGGCCTTACCGACGAGCAGCATGAACGTCTGGTGAACGAAGTCAGCGTCATTTTTCATTGCGCCGCGACGCTCAAGCTCGAAGCTAAGCTTAAGGACGCCATTGAGATGAACACGGTAATAGTACATTTGATTTGGTTGTGAGTATAGTAAAAATTTTTTTTAGTATCTTTAACGAGTGGACTGTAGTGAATTTTGAAAAAAAAAATTGTAGGTCAGTGTAAATTGGTAAATTTTTTTTTTTTTCGAATATTCTCAGATCATTTTAACACGTTAAAAAGAATTTGATTTTTGATCTTCAAGGTCGGCACCAAGAGGATATTGGAACTGAGTAAACGGATTAAGGGCCTTAAGGCCCTGGTCCACCTGAGCACTGCGTTCTGTCATGTTGATCAGGAGGAACTTGGCGAAAGGGTCTACGACGCTCCTGATGATCCACGTGACGTGATGCGATTGGTACAGTGGATGGATGAAAGTGCGATTGACCTTATAACACCGAAGTAATTTGAAAAAAAAATTTTTTTTTGATAAAAATTAATTATACAAATTTGACAATGCCCATTGTTCATAGGTTGCTGGATCCTCATCCAAATACCTATACGTACTCGAAGCGATTGGCTGAAAAATTAGTAGCTGATGAATATGCGAATTTACCGTGCAGCATCGCGAGGCCGTCGATAGGTAATCGATAAAGTATTTACATGCGATCGATTAAATCCGATGATCAATCGATAACGTTCTAATTTATCGACAGTGACACCAGCTTGGGCCGAACCGCTGCCTGGATGGGTGGACAGTTTGAACGGGCCCGTGGGCCTTATCGTAGGTGCCGGAAAAGGTGTCATCAGGTCAATGCACTGCAATGCTAATTATCATGCTGAGATCATACCCGTTGACCTTGCGATAAATGCACTGATAGCGATCGCCTTTAAAATAGGATCGGCCACCGAGAAGTGAGTGAAGTAAATTTGTCAAATTTGAAAGGAAAAACAAACAAAAAAAAAAACGATTTTCAATAACCAAAATTTTTTTTCATCAGGCCCAAAAACATTCCCGTTTATAATATCACCCAAAGTGGCGTGATGCCCATCAAGTGGGGCGAGGTCTTGGAGAAAGGGAAGAAGGTCGCTTATCAGTATCCGTTTGAGGGCGCCATCTGGTATCCGGATGGAGACATTAGAAGCAGTAAATTTATTCACAATCTCTTTGTCTTCTTCTTTCACCTAATTCCTGCGTACTTTATCGACTTTCTGATGCTTATTTTCCGACAGAAACGCTTGTGAGTCCCAAAATTCTACGACGTATCGAAATTTAACATTTTTTTTTTTTTCAAAAATCTTTTTCATTCTCGATTATATCGATGTATGTATATATATATATATGTTGCTTTTTTTTTTAGCATGGTTCGAATCCAAAAACGCATCACCGATGGTCTCGAACTTCTGCAATATTTCACCACGCGCGATTGGGTCTTTCACAATACAAATTTATTGATATTATGGGGCGACATGAGTCCCAAAGATAAGGAATTATTTCCCATTGATTTTTTAGTGCTGGACGAGATGGAATATCTGAAAAAAATTATTTTGGGCGCAAGGCAGTATTGCATGAAGGAAGACCTGTCGACGTTGCCACGAGCGCGTATGCATCAAAAAATGTAAGTGGATTAAAAAATTTTGAAATTTTGAAAAAAAAAAAATTTTTTTCACTAATATTTTTCTTATCTCTATCAGGCTCTACGTCATTCACAACGTAGCCGTCTACTCGTTCTATTTCGGAATTCTTTATTACGTTTATCAGCACTTCGAAGCCACCAGAGTGACCTTGGATTTTGTTACGGAAAAATTAAAAGTATTGCCAATCGTCGGTGGCCTCGTGGAAAAGGCGCATCTCTAAAGATTTTCTCAATTCTGCCATTTTTTTTTTCTTTTCTTCAATTTATTTCATCCAGACGCCTATGCATATCACATCGCCCGAGTAACTTTCGGGCAAAGAGAAAAAAAGACAAAAAGGGTCACCTAACGACTTTTTCGTGATGCTTTCGCTTCTGTAACACTGATCTTGTACGACGTATATAATAATGATAAGAGTAACAGTAAGTTTTAGTGATAACAGTTTCGATTAGATCTAAAGGCAGAAGGCCTGTACGAGCTTTAAATAATTTTTTATTTTTATTACACAGACGTTATAGTACCTTAAGATATGTTTATATGCGCGTACAATAATGACAATAAAAAATAGAGTATTTTTATTCTGGGTGATAAGAGATTAGAGATAAGAGTAGGGAATTGAAAAATCGAGAACAAATGAAACGTGTGTAACGTCTAAGGGTTGAGGTACAGGGTGTCCTGAAATGAACGCATGCGAAACACATGCTCCTGATCCTTGGGGGAAAAAAAAATTTTCATATATAAATACTCAAGGATTTTTATGCCCTTATAACGGGTATTTCGTAAATCGAAAACTCTACGAGCTTGAAACTCGAAAAATTGCACGAACTAATGAACCCTGCAATTTGTCAAAACTTTTTGTAAATATATATGTACATTCATTTCTTTGTATAAATAAAAATTGATTAATTTCCGTGCGCAATGCCGTATGCACATTGCGATGAAACGAAAAGTCCGTTTTTTTTCGTCGCCATGAGTTTTTTTTTTTTTTTTAAAAAGGCCATTCGATCTTTTCAATACACCCTATAGATAGATATACACATATGTCAATAATATATTTGTATACTTTATTATATAGACGATGCTAACAGCTAGAGATAACGAAAGTGTCTTAAAAAAAAAAAAATTCGAAATTATAGACATAACCAAATGTTCTTCTAGTTTTTCGATTAGATGATAAGAATAAAGGATCGATTGTTATATCCACGATGAATCATGATAGAGTGAGAAATTTTTTTTGTTATGTATGCGTATAAATATAATCGGTGGAATAAAAAAAAATTTATCGACGAGGAAATGAATTTTCAATGCTTGTAATTGCATATATGAGTATATGCTTCATATATGCACATAAGTCATATCAGGTATCTGCCGTATGACGGGAAGAGACTGAATTTCTTTTTTATGGTTACCAGCACTGGAAATCTTAATATTTTAGAATTTTGGTCTTGCACTTCCCGTGCTTGAACACTTATAGGTGTTTGACGCCTTAGTGTGAAGGGTTGTTGGATACTGTAGCGTTTTCGATAGTGCAATTTCGTATGCTCCTTACGATGTAGGTGGGTAGGTGCTCGGGGCTGAAGTTTTTGAAAGTCCGGTCAACACAGAAATTTGTAAGATAAAATCCCAGGTATTTATTAAAATATCGATACAAGGTAAAACGGTAATTTGCGAACGATAAATATCAATACGAGTGTCGGTAATGTAGGAAACGTTTGTCAAAGTAGCGCCTGGAGAAGCTTACCAGTAAGACCGCAATGATCACCTCAGGACTTTGAAAATTTTTTTTAGCCAATCTACTCGACAGAATTGCATGTGCCAGTGGTCAGAGTTTCGAAAAAAAATGATATAACAATAAAAAAAATTTCGAGGGGCAAAAATCACTCGAAAACACTGATTAATTTTGAATAATCGAATTGCTTTTATTCTCGTGTATTTAAGTCAGGCCAACTTACTCTTTGAAGATTTTTTGGATTTCGAATTAAATGCTTGAATTGAATTTTGGAAATTATTTAATTTTACGAGACGACGGATGTATTAATCAGATGCGTTAATTATCTATCGGAAATAATTTTTTATTTTTATTTTATTTATTTAATTTATACTCTTTATCCATCGGCTGTTCTTAATGACGGATCAGCCTTCTCTTGATTGTCTCTGATAAGTGCACGATCGGTATATTAGTACTGAAAGGCTAACCGAACTGTACTTTTGGTGTAAATATGATGAAGTAGTAGATAGAAATATTGAAATGTGGGCGTATTGGATCGATAAGGTAGATAGAGAATTTATATAGTAAAATGTGTACTTAGACTGCTTAATTATACAAAGCAAAACATTTCGTGCTTGGTAATTAGTTTGAACATCACTTAATCCCGTGATGTTTGGGTTCCGATTAACGTTTCTGATTATCTTGGAATTTCTTGTTTCAGTCGCGCGTGTAGAAAAAATACTGTACGAAACAGAACAATCGAAGAGAATCGTTTATTTGGGAAAGAAAATTTTTTCGGGTAACAAAATAAATGCTTTGTTCCAGATCGGGACGATATCAGTCATTAGGTATTGTTCCATTGTTATCATGCCTGTCGGACTGAAGGGTTTGTTGGATAAGAGAAATTTTTTAAATGAATTTTTGTCTCAATTTCGTCAGAGTACATCGACAAATATTTAAGAGTTAATTAATCTTAGTTTTACTGTTATCATTATTACGATACGATTAATCGAATTGCTATTAAAATTAATCGATGTTCACGCAATTGGTAATAATACGAATTGATCATCGACAAGCCCGATAACCTTTATGATTAGTGCCCGGAATTAATAGAGGGGGTTGTTAATTCGTAGTGGTTCGTAATCCAGATGGCGTTAAGATCGGAAGGGTTGGTCATTTCAAATCTGTGACGTATGAGTCGCGTAGTGGATACGACTGGTGGATTTATCTTTTTACTTGGGAAGGGGTGCGAAATAACAGTTATTGGTACGGTCCAACGCGGTAGGATGGCGCTGCTGTAGACCACCAGGGCGAGCCACCCCCTATTATTGATCCACCCCCGCATAACCAAAAAACCATTCCTAGTCGAAGCAGCCCGAGGGTTGACCTTTTGAACAGCCATCACGTTCGCTTATGATTTTTGGTTTATCATTCTTATCTGATTCTAGATTCTTTTCTCTTTAACCTGCTTTCTTCGATTCATCCCTTAGTTATCCTCGTATTACGTTTATCAGTGAATTTGGATCAGTCTTATTTCAATTTTTTCATCATATTATTTTACGTGCATAACTTTGCTGGGGTATGGATTTTGAAAATTTTTTTTTTTAAGGGATTCTGGTATTCTTTTGACGAGACATGGCAATGATTAGAGGGAAGGAACAAAATTAAGGGTGGCTATTACACCAATCACGTTGTAAGGACCGCGAACGAGTATAAAAATCATAGGGGGTTGTCTCTAGCAAGATTAATTTTTTTTTTCATGACAGCGTCATAAAGCTCGAAATCTTTTTTTAGTCAAAGCACAAGTTGATTGAGGGGTTGTATTCTACGAAAAGGATGTCGGCGAATCGCACCCTTGATATATTCATAGAATAGAAGGGGAATCGAGTTCTGATATTATTTATGAAAAAAAAAATCACTCGCGTCATTTTTGCGACGCAGAATGTCTATAATATACTCGGAAAAAAAACTACCCTCCGTTGTTAATATTTAACGACATATCGAGTACCGCACGCAAAGGTCGATTTTAAAATTGCAAAAAAAAAATATTTCAATATAATTTTCCTAAATTGATTCTCATACGTTTTGTAAACGTTGTTTTTTAATTTGAAAAAGTAGGACGCAAATATATATATATATTTTTTAAAAATTTTCTACCTAGTTACTTTATTTTTATTTGCGCTTTATTAAAATTCAGCAACTTTTTTTCGAAATCGCAACCTATCCCACTTTTCTCTTATCCTAAAGATATCAAAATTATAAATTAAAATTAATGACGTAGCTCGAAAATTTACCGAGTCTCTTGAATAACCCATACAAGATCGTAACCAATACGTTTTACAGTATAGACACTCGAGTCTCGGGTACCTTAAGGGATGCTAGGGGATCGCTGTGAAAATATGCAACAGGAGACGAAGAGGGTTGAAAAGAAATTTCCTCGCTGCAAATATTTACTTTCAACCCCCGTTATTTACTCCGATTCGTGAAAACTCGTGCGAAAGTACCCGCGAAAATTTAGATACCGTCCATCCAGATCAGCGCAGTAATTGCGATAGAAAATATAAGGGATGAAAAAAAAAACCCGATAAGAGAAAACAACCCCTCGGGCAACAGGAAGCGATAAAAAAAAAGATGGTACAAATAAACCCCCGAAGGATTTGCTCGTCGCCCGTTTTCCCTCCCCTAACAGCCTGTTGCCACTTCCAGTCTATCCGACAATCGTTCATCCATCAGAAACCACCCCTAGTCTCCGCTATTCTACAGAATCTCAAGAGAGGCCAACCTGTGGATCAGAATTATTATTAACCCTGCAGTGGCCAAGGGTGAATTAACATTAATCCAAGTACATTCACGACTCTTCGGTCCCCCGTTGAATTACGCGCGATAAATATTTAATGGTTTCTCCGTCGTTAAACCCCCCCCCCCGCCCCTCCCCCCAAACTAGAGTTTACGATAATCAGAAATAATCTGACCGTCGTCGTTTCGCGACACAGTGTATATGATATACGGCCTTACGAAATTTCACCCCTAATACGTTTGCGATGGTAAAGAAAATTTCTTTTTCAAATCGACGATTCTAAGAAACGTTGTCTCGCGCATGCGCATACCGCGCAGGTCTCTTCTGCGCGTGCGCGGCAACCCTGGTTCACGGAGCATTGGAGGGTAGATTAGGCGCGAACGGTACCAGTTTGACGACGGCAGCCGACGGAGTCGCATGTCGCTTCTGAAAAGCAGCTTTTTTTCACTTGCTTTCTGCCATACTCTTTTTTTTTTTTTAGTAATTTCTTTACCGGGCTCCTTTCTCCGTCGGATGATCCATGGACCAGAGACGGCGCAGGTCACGAGACGACTTTTTTTTTCAAAGGGAAAATATTTTTTTTACGTACCCTGGGCTATTGTCAAATTTTAAGGGTGCAGCGCACACGGGACATTATGCATTATGCATTTATGGTCTTTCAGTGTTTTACAGTTGAATATTCTAAAGGGTGCTTTTGAGCGTTTCTCGAGCATGGGATAGGAATTAGGTGTGTTTACCTGCGATATAGCTTAGCACAAACAGAAGTGTACAATGGCGCTGGTGGTGACTGTCAAGAATTTTCAAGCTCTTAAGTGCAAGGGTGACAAGGTGGTGAAGATCGATTTTCGAGGTAAAAAATTGTTTTCTCATAATTATATTTTTTTTTAGGCTCTTCGTTATTATTATTATTATTCCCTTAAAAGGCTTCTTTCCTAATTATTCGCCACGAATTCTTCTACGTGTTCCTTAACGTTGAATACACTTTTTTTAATGGATACACGATATTTAATGCACAACAAAAACAAAATCCTTTCCTTTACAACGTTATAATTAAATTTTATACGTACAGTCACTCTCAAGAGGTTAGGTCTCGTTATGCTCAAAGTCGGTGAAACCGACGACGCATTACTTTACGAGAAAAAGAATTAACGATATGAAACGACAATTCGATGTATATATGTATATCACATACGGTATAAGAGATGAAAAATATTCCACGTGACATATATATATATATATATATGTTAATACCTATATGGTATTAAAAATAAATATATTCAAATGTGATGTATAATATTTAATGCAGACAGTGAAATATATGTCGTACACAGAGCAGATATATATATATATATAGGTATCTAATAAAGTGACAAGACAAGATGGATCTCAGGGGAAGCAGACTCATTAAATTATACAAAAAAGCTATGGAGATGAAGTGGGGATTAATCGCGTTAAGAATTCCACGAGTTTTCTATTTTTATATAGTTGCTTAAGGGTGGTGAGAAAATTTCTCGACGCACGTGGCTCCGAGCGTTGGCAGCCCTGTTGAATTATTTAGAAATTCTCTCTTGCAAAGACGAAGTTACCAACGGAATAAGAGGGGATGAAAAGTTGAGTAAATGTTAAACTTGCCAAATGTATATATACATATATATATATATATATATATATATATGTATATATATATATATGTATCTCAAGGGATGAAAGTAGAGGCGAAGAAGTAAAAGAATGATGAAAGATGTAAAGGAGAAAGAAGCGAAAAAGGAGCAGAAGTGAGTTTTTCAGTTTCTTCGTTAAGGGATGGTTGAAGAGGGGGAGGGTAGAATAGGATGTCAAAGAATACAAGAGAAATTTTTTCATTTAATCATGACTGTCCTAGTTTCCTGGAACCAAGAGAGATGAAGGGGGGAGGGGAGGGTGGTTGTCAAAGGTCAGGAACTTTGTTAAAATTACACAATTTTCATCCCTTGGCTACCTTCGACTTGTGATCGTCAAAAAAAAAAAAATTTTGATAACGTGAAGTTATTTAAAGCACAGGATAATTTTGTATTATTTTTTTTTTGAACGATTTTTCAATTCGTCCCTACATAATTTATCAGGAGTGGGTCCAGTCGCATGGAGGGGAAAAAAAAAAAGAAAATTCGACAGAGATCTCAGCTGTAGTTATTTTTTTTTTTATAAATGTAAGGGGGCTGCCAGTCCCCCAGTTTTGGTGGCCACGCGATAAATAATTTATCGCGTGTATCAAAGCCGCGCAGTGTTATACTGGGTGTACTAATACGTATTAATAACGTTTCCATGGTTATACGTGGTAATTCAGCCGAAACGCGTCACCTGAACGTGGCTTCACCGTATGAATCAAATGGACGTAAAAATGGTCGTTGATACGTTCCGAGTGAACGAGCCGGTACGAGTAAATATGCACGCGAGGAAACGTATCCGTATAAAATCGAATGAAGATATGGAATAAATAATATAAAACAATTGACGGGTTATCGTTAACTTCAGATCCGTTTTCATTAAACCAAATCAAGGATACAGAAGCACAAATAACGAATCGAATGAGCTCTTGGCGTTCGCACGCATTGAAAACTGAAAAATTAGGCTTCGCCCACGCACTAACGTATACGCGCGATCCGGCCCTGAGAGAAGGGTAAAATCTAAAGGGTGTATATGGTAGAAAAAAATTTTTTTTAGGAACACATTTGAATTTTTTTTTTTTGACGGGAGATACGTCATTATCGATTTTTTGGGGGTGAATTTTTTAATTAATTTCGACACGCCCACGTAGGAGACCTTAGCGATATTTCGCTGGCGCGTCCGTCTGTTCTATTTTGTGGTTCTGGTAAAGTAATCTCGTCTCTGAAGGCTGTATATGAAATTCCTAGAGTCGATGTCTGGCGCATGCAGGTATTTATCTACTTACACGGCTCCGGTTCCGTAGTGCTGCTGTTGGTATCGGTATATATATATATATATATATACATGATACCTTATGTAGTAGGTAGACGCCCTATCTACTCAGACTGAATTGGTACCTACTCTCTTATGTTTCAGGTGTATCCCACTACTCGAGGAACCTGGAGGAGAACGGAGACCTCGTCACGGTCGATCAGGTAATTTCCTTAGGGGGTTCAGACTAGAAGCCATTGTGGCTTCAGAGCGTTCTGAAATCTGAGCCGTTGAAGTGGCCCACGTGTGCATGCGTGCATTAACGCACGTGTAAAAGTTTTACAGAGGGATTAAGAAAAAAAAAAAAAAGTTTCATTCTCCTGAGCAGATCAATTTTCATTTTTGGATGAAGATAAGATTGAGTACGACTGCACGAGGGATGGGAGCAACGATACGATTTTCGGAATTTTTTTTTTCGCTTCGTGAATCGCGAATTTCCGTAACGTCTAGCTCTCAGGCTGCAACCCTTAGATAGTGACGTAACGACGATAGGGGTTGATCGGATTAATCGCGAATACTGAAATCTCGTTGCTTTCAGGATTTTCAGGGTTCGAAAAGGTATTCCCTGTGTGAAAGGGTCACGGGATATTTTGTGGGGTGAACACGAGGGTGAACAAAAAAAAAATAAAGGGATGTTTTAAGGGTCCTAAATGACTTTCGACGTGTTGCCTGGGACACGTTTACAAAAGTTTGAATTTCGGGCACGGGACGCGTTTGCCTTTGGTCTGGCTTTTTGTATCGGACTGTCCGAGTAAGGGTGGAAAATAGAGGGTGAGAAAGGGAAACGGCCGGACTTTAAGGGTTGCGAGATAAGATCCGAGTAGTGTAACTGTTAAAAAGGTAAAAATGCTAATTCCCTCCCCCCCTCTCCCTCTTTCACGTAAGGGGATGAAAGAGTGATAAGGGAAGGAATGTAATTCTTTTGCAAAAGGACGAACGAAATTTTAAGAATACCACGCGACGAAAAGTTCTGCACGATTTCAATTAGCGGATATAATTTTCTCGTGCGATCATAAGAGCCACCCTTATATTTTTTTTTCAACCCCTATATTCTCTCGACTACCTCACACACATTCAAACCCCATACTTATATCGCAATGCGCATAGTGAATTCGGTAAAAAAAAAAATCCGTATCTACACGGTGCTCTGTAATTATTCATCCCTTAGAAAATTACCTATTTATTTACTACCCTTGGCAAAGAATACCAATTTCAGAGGTTTCTACTGTAGTGGCTATGCTCAATAGGGGCCAACGTCATGTTTCAAATTAATTCAGGACCACCCCTTGTGCTATATCCAGCAGCCCTTGAAACCACCCCTAAAACTTAAAGGTAAGAAACCCACAAAGACCTTCGTCAAATCAGTAGCCACCTAGCGGGGCAAAACTAACTCAAGCTTTTCAAACCCGCCTGTCAATTGAAATTCAAGGTGGGGGTAGGGGGGAGGGGTTGAGATTTAATCACACCCTACGGATCTCACCCTTGAATTTAAATGGTACCTGCTGGCCAAATTCTTAATTAACACGCGATCCGCTAGATATAAGGTCAGCTTGAGCTTTTATCTGCCCTCATTATTTTTTTTCTTTTTTTTTTTCTTAATAACCCCACCTACCCTTATCTTCTTCTTCAAAGTAAGAACAGGCACATTACCTGCGTTGGTTAATCGCGATCTCTGAATGCATATAACGCTAAAGACTGCTGCGCATGCGCACAGCTACCGTGTAAATTTTTTTTTTCTTGTAATATAAAATATGCATTTAATTATGTTCGTAATAATTAGCAGCAAGTATCCAGAATACCTGTGCAGGACAAATAATTAAAGTTAAATTGTCCCAGAAATTATGAATGCAAAGGTAACAGAGAGAATGAGTGGAACCGTATGGAATATAATGAAAGAAAATAGCACGAGTGCAGCATAAGCGCCTGTCGTTGACCTCATTTTCATTGAAATTTAAAGGAAAACTACGTGGGTTAATATAACACGAAAAAATTAGCGTTCCTAAATCTACATTAAATTTGCGAAATTTATATTGGACCTTTTTTTTTTACGAAAATTTCCAAATTTTATTTTCGCTCTCAATACTTTTTATCGATAACGAATACACCTGTGGAACATGCAAGCTGGACTTATGTGACACCATTGTTCCTATTTCGATGCACTTCTTATGCAATTCTGTTCACGGTGCAACGAATACTCGTTACGATGATTTTAAGAACACACGTCGCCTTCACCATATGTCACGGTCACTGAAAATGTGCGTGATGAGGAAATCGATCCATAAAAAGTCACTGCCATAAGTCGCAAGGGGTAGTTGGGTGTTGAGGTGAACGAATAAAAAAATTTTTTCAAAATCTTCCTTTTGGAATTTCAATTTTGAACTGTCAAGTTGGGCTCCGTTACAATTACTCAAAAAAGTGGACGAAAGTCGTTCTATCGCGAACTCATTTGTTAATCCAAAACTTAGTAATTGATTATCGGCTATAAAACTTACATTAAAAAAATTATTCAACCAATTAATAAAATCCCCAAAAAATTTCGCAAAAGCAAAAGCGTCGTTTATATTTTTTTTTCTATCTATGGAAACTAAAATGGCAACCACTAATTTCCTAATGGCGTGTCAGGTCCGTTGAATGAAATAAATTTTCGATCGAGTTGGATACACGTAAATTAGTCACAATGTTTCCATGAACCGACTATACAAAGCAAAACGGCATTATAGCCGAGGAACCTCGTCGAAAATCCAAAAATAAAATTTTATCCATTACAAATTTTTCTTTAAATCAAAATTGATTTCTTACATTTATTCGCCGGAAATAAATCATCCGATCAATATGTAAATTGAATCAGGATCCTTAATCCCTCTGAATGACATATAAGAATCGATTTATCGAGTCAAAAATTTGCTAAATAATTTTGGAGATATAAAAAAAATTTTTTTTTTTTCAGACTTTTACCTGGAATTTAGGAAGACCAATCGACGACGCCGAAACACTCCAATTGGCTGTCGTGTCGAAAGGAGTATTGCGACATGAAAAAGTCGTCGCCAAATACGGACTCGTCTTACAGACTGTCGTCAGAGACGGCAGAATTTACGTCACGGATTCTCTGCTCGATCTTAACAACAAAGCACTTCCGGTACGTAATCGATTAACATTTTTTGACTTTTGAATAAATAAAATTTTATTTTCGTCGTTAACAAAGTGTGTCGCTCGATAAAGACTTCGCGTACGGCAACATTTTCTTTTCGCATACGTAATTCACGATAACGATGCGCGACTGATACGCCAAAAATATCTTCCGGATCGATAATTCCGATTCCTTTGACAAAAGTAAATTATATGCTAATGGATTGCCGTATGCGATATGTATTAATTTAATTGATATGATACATATAATCTGATGATAAGAAACAGTGTTTTTCAGGAAATTTGGAAAATACAAAAATATACGTCATATGTCGATTTCATTGGTTTGAGTAAAACTCAAAAGAGGCTTAGACTGATCAAACAATTTTTCGTTCCTCGAGCTTTCTCGAGAATCTTCGGTGCTTTTCGAAAGATGGAAGCTTTTTGCTTAAACGAGAAAGTTTAAATTCCGCACCTCGGACGAAGAAAAAAAAAAAAAGACAAATTAGTATAAGGCATTTTTTTTTCTTTTCTTTAAGCTCGAGGCTATTCTCCTCTCTCTTTGCTTTCAGGGAAAAAAAAAAAAGAAATTTTAAGGTAATGCTAATAAGGCCACGTGGTCTCATTAGCCGCAGACCTACGACACTGTAAGAGGGTCGATAAATTTAGACTGTACTTAAGACTGTATATATATATATTTATATATATATATATATACACACACGTGTATTTTATTTTCCTTTTTCTCCACGTTTCTGTTCGTCCGGCTTAGTCGCCGTTTCGCACATAAACGAAACACGAGGTTCAAAAGATTTTTGAGAATTTGGCGAGCCGAATTTCCCAAAAAAAAAAGCTGAAAAAAAATAAGGGACGATTTCTCATGTCAGTAAGTGATAACGGGCACGAAGGGGTCAAGAGACAATACCAAGGGAAAAGGGGGGTGGGGGATGTCGTATAAGGGATGATCCGAGGAAGAGGGAGGGAATCATAGAAAAAAAAAAAGTCGATTCCCCAAGGAAAATTTTGACACGGGACTGATTGGATAATTGCGAAAGAATTATCAGTGATATTTTAATTTAATTTTTTTGCCCCCCCCCCCCCCCTATTAAAAACAAACTTTTTTTTCTTCCCCCTTTCTCGCAGACCGTCGTGTCTTTCGAAGTGCGATATAATCCGCCGGACGGAAGCTGCAGCTCTTACGCGCCCACTGAAATCATGGAGGACGAGCAACAGATGCTCATCGACATAGAGCAAAATATTGCCAACCTGGAACGTAGCCTGGAGCAGGCGAATAGCACAAAGAGAAGAGGTTCCTGGCACAGCCATGATAAAAGTTGCAAAAGGGGTTTCCTGCTACGGGGCAGCTCCTTGTCTACCGGAGAAGATTCGCCGGATCGTAAGAGGTAATCTTACGGAGTAGATTCTGTGTCTTTGGCGCTTTGCTTTATCTTTTTCATCCCTTATTTTTTTTTTAACTTCACCCTCATTCGCTCTCGTTCATTGCTTCGTCTCAGACTCCATAAAACGTACATTCGATATATTGGATGGATCTGATTGCAAATAATATAATTTTGGATCAACGATCGATCCGATCGATGAGATTGTAATTAAGTAAAAATAATTAAAAAAAAAAAATTCGTCGAGAAACTTTTGATTATTTCTGATATTTTTTTGGATTACCTCGTAAATATTTATTTGTGAATTTTGAAGCTTGTGATCGATATATGATTATTCATTGGCAAAGAGACTTATCGATTGGCTTAGCTGGCAGTTCTGTTTTATGCATTTGCGCTGCAATTGTTTTACGATTTTCAAAGTGCACTCGAGTTGCAATGGGCTGTTACGGTGACTGCATGTCTGTTAAGGATATTGGTTTTCGTCGATATTTATTCATTGTCGTAAGGGATGATCGAGAAGCGATAATACAAAACGGCATGAGTCTGATGAAAATCTAATGTTGATTAAAGTCCAGCTATCAAATTTTGATAAATTTCCGATGACGTCACTACTGATTATTAAGATTTTAATTCTTTAAAATGAGCGTAACAGATACTACGATTAACAGGGATGGAATACAAAATTTAATTGTCAATCAAAATTATTCATAGGGGGTGGTATCGAAAATTTAGGGCGAATCCACAAACAGGTATAATCGATTTAGAGAAGGGTTGTTACGACTTATGTAAAGACTATGTACTCTTTACGTAAGTCATATGTAAAGACTATGTACTATTTACATAAGTCACATGTAAAAAGGTACATAGGTGTAAATAAGAGCAGTTAAGTATATAAACTTAATACCTAAGCGTAGCTAACTGGTTATGCTTTTGAACCCTTAAAAAAATTTCCCTAAGTCAGATCAGCCCCTATTTCGCGAGGTCATTGACCTTTTTTTTTTTTCAAAATGGGACTCTACCCTAACGACCGTTAGGGTAGTCACGGGTGCATAATTACACCTAGGTCAAAAGTATACGATGAGGTTGTTCGCCTGAGATAATAACCCTTTTCTAAGTACTCATCAATTTATCCCAACGATGTCCTTTTGGATCTGCGATTTTTATAAGATTCTTTAGCCATCGCGAGATCCTCCCGTGCAATTAGCCAAAGACGCGATTGAAATTCGTCACGAGGATTCGTGGCAGATAATTGAAAAAAAAAAAAAATGGATTAACGAGGTTAAATTTATTCGAGGAGAAAAAAAAATGGATTACTCAAAAAACCTTTTTTTTATTCCAAAAGGAGCTCGACTCTCAAAAGCATGAGGTCCTTGATGAGACTCGGGAAGCAAAGGCCGCCTAGGGAAAAATCCTGCGACTCCGGTTCCGAGACCCGCGAACTCTTGGACAGACGTGACTCCAGCTGTGCTTCGTCGAACGAGCCTTCGAGGACTAACTCGATGACGTCGCTGGAGACAAACAACTCGGACGACGAGAGTCGTAAGAGCGGAGACGTTCAGGACGAAGAGAGCGTCGTAAAAGTTACTAGGAAAATTAATCCCAAGGTATATATATATATATATATATCGCTTGTGATTATTATTTTGATTGTTATCAAAGTTGTGATTAGGATCACGGGGATTGTTGTTGTTATTTGCGCCGCGATGATCATGAATTTCGGTTGGGTTTTATGTGCGATTATCGATTTGGGCCTTTGGTGACTTTTTCGAATTATTTTGTTGCACAGACTGGGGATGTCGGTCAGGGAGCTTTGAAAGCTCAGGATTATCAGGTGTGCGTGACCATCATTGAAGCTAGACAGTTGGCCGGCCTGAATATGGATCCGGTTGTTTGCGTACAGGTCGGCGATCAGAAAAAATATACGAGCGTCAAGGAATCGACGAATTGTCCGTATTATAATGAGGTAATTAAAAAATTTCTTATACGATTGTCAATCAGTAGATGAGATATCGAAAAAATTTATTTTCATTTCAGTACTTCGTTTTTGATTTTCACATGCCGCCCGTTATGCTTTTCGACAAGATCATCACCCTCTCGGTAAGTGACAATGGATTTTTGAAAATTCGTAATTATAGAAAATTTCGAAAAATTTATCCTGCTGCGAGATATTTAATGTTTCGAGTGGCTGTTGACGTAGATAATGAAAATTTAGGAAATTTTACTGATAAGAGTTATCAGTCGTCGATTGATATATGTAAAAAAAAAATTTTATCGTAATATCTTTATATGATCGAAGTCCGATTCGAGGTAATAAATTTTGAGTTTTATCAATTTATCGTCGCGTTTAACGACCTACCCCAAGGAACTTCAGGTAGTTGCGTAATTATTGGATTTTTCTTATTTATTATTAAAAGCGTCGGGATCAAGTCCGACGCCCACGTGTGGGCTGAAAATTGAAATTAATCAGATGCAGAAATCGCTTTATGCATATTCACCGGCATTAAGTTAATACGGTTAGATTGCATAAAATTAAGCCAAAGGACTTTTGGCTATTTTTCAACCCCCTTAACTTTTTCACCCCCCCCCCCTCCCCCCAAAACTTACTTGAGAAATATCAAAGTTCTTGGAATTGCATTTTGAATCGTCTGAATCATAATTAATCAAAATTGGTTTTAGCTCCTTTGCTCTTGAAAAATTACATGTTCCGTTAATTAATTTTATGGGTCGAGATAGGAAGAGTTGGAAAAAAAAAAGTTTTCGAAATTGCAAATTAATGTTCATTCACGCACCGAAACGCGTCTAATCATCTGGAACACGAATCGAACCAACTTTGCGATATTATCGATGAAAATAATAATATTTTTTCCTGGCGTTAGAGAAACCCTTAAAAAAAAAAATTTGCAAAAAATACTAATTTCCCGAAGCTTGCAAATTATTAACCGAAGCCAAGAAACTAGGAAATTTCCGAATCGAGTCGAAGTATTTTTTTTTAGTAGGTAAGTAAAAAAACGAGCAAGCCTGATTAAACGGAAGTTCCATAATGATTATGAGGAAAAATTTTTTTCATTTTTTTTTAATCTTTAGCTTCCTCACAGATGAATTCATCATTTACTACCGACCATTCGCAGGAAGCAAATTGCAAAATTTAAATTCCTGCATTCCTCATTAAGGGACTTCAAAATTCAAAAACTTGAATATATCTAGAATCAGATGCGTTTTGCCGATCTCGGCCAAATTTGATTCGCATCACGGCCCAATGACGTTCTATACTTTTGGAAAGTTGGAGCTCAAAATTGACTATATTATAAATTTAATTTTTTGAAAAAATTCAAAATATAAAATCAAATTTCACAAAATTTGCGATCGCTAGACTGATAACGTCCTTTTTTTTTTGAATTTGAAAACGACATAAAATCCTAGCCGCAGCTCAAATCATGACGAAAATATAGTCAATGAAGTGATTACAGAGCTGCGCATGCTTGGAAATTTCAAAATTAAAATCGTTCTCGAGTTAATGGACGTTTGAATTTTGGGAATTACACACACACAAATCCAAAAATTTTTTCCAAATGTATTTTCTCGACATTTTGGCACATTCTCAAAACGAAGATTTGAAAAAAAAAAAAAAAAAAAATGTTTCCACCGTCACATAGTTTCCTCTATGAGAAAGACAAAACGAGCAAACGCCATTAGACGGAAATTCCATAAAGAATACGGAAGTTTTTACTGTGTAAAGTAACGTGGGTTGAAGGTTTTATTAAAGGAAATAAAAAAGGAAAAAAAAAAATTACAAAAATAAAAGCCAAAAAATATATCGCAAAAACTTACCATTAAACCTTATGGTCGTACACAGGTACAGCAATCGCGAAATCTGTTGCGTGCTAATCTAACACTGGGCAGCTTTAAATTAGACGTCGCGACGGTCTGGGCGCAGCCAGGTATTAACCTATATAATATTTAGCCTTAATAACAGCATTAATTTTACTATCTTTTTTTTTTTAATCAAGTTTCCTCGTAAATCCGTGGATGCTTCAGCCATTTTTGTTTCTTTTCATTTAAGATTTTTTCATCGTAAAAAATATCTTCGTAAAGTCTTTCGTAATAATTTAAAGAGATCTTCGAGACACCGATTTTTCATTAATTAATTTCCATTCATTTTCATAATTCTTATCTCCGAATGAAAAATCGGATTAAATCTTTTCACAGAATATTTTTCATCCTGAACTTTCTTTTACGTCCTGCCGTTTACTACCTGCGCTCTCTCTTTTATTTTAATTTGCATGAAAAATATGTCAGCTTCTTCTCGTGAAGATCAAGGTTAATGAAATAACAAAAATCAAGGATAAATCAGAGACGGTAGTCAAATGAAAAAGGGGTTAAAAAGATCCGGGTGAAAAAAGGTTAATGAAATATAAAAATCAAAGATAATTGAGAGATGGTAGTAAAACGAAATGGGATTAAAAGATTCAGGGAAAAATGATGCTGCGCGTACGATAACTGTACTGTACTTAATATTCTTCATGTAAATCCACCCTAATACCATCCCCTAAGTTTCGCAAATTATCACCCGGCATGTCCGTGTACGTTTTCGCGACACGCGAATGACCTTATCATGAATTTTAGTGTTTTCGAGAAATTAAAATCAAAATGGACACCTCGAGATTTTTAAATAAAAAAAAAAAATGTCTGACAAATTTATAATAAAGTAATTATCACGAGCAACACTGTGAACTGTGCGAAAGCGTTTGTGAATCAAGTGATTTTCAAATTCGCAATTTTGACTTTCTCAAAAAAATTTTTTATTTCGCACGACCTTTGGAAAATCACGCGATTTATCACCGAAACAAAATTAATAGCCTAAGATTGTATTTTTGAGAAAAAAAAATCTTATCCATACGCGCAGATCATCAGTTCTATCACAAATGGGCCTTACTCACGGACCCAGATGACGTGGCAGGAGGCCCCAAGGGTTACCTGAAGTGTGATATCAGTGTTATCGGCAAGGGTGACTCGGTGAAGATACCGCCAAAAAGTGAAAAGGACGAGGACGACATAGAAGGAAATTTGTTGCTGCCGGACGGCGTTCCCATTGAGCGACAAAGGGCTCGATTCGTGGTAAAAATCTACAGGGCGGATGGTTTGCCAAAAATGAATAGCAGTATAATGGCGAACGTGAAGAAAGCATTTACCGGTGAAGTAAAGGACCTGGTCGATCCTTACGTCCAAGTGTCTTTCGCAGGATTGAGCGTAAGGATGAGTATAACTTAAAAAAAAAATTTTTTGGATTTACAAAAAAAAATTTTTTTTTTTCATCTCCCTTATTCAGGGCAAAACAAGCGTCAAGAGACACAGCTACGCGCCCGTATGGAACGAACAGATTGTTTTTACGGAAATGTTTCCTCCCCTCTGTCAAAGGATCAAAATTCAATTATGTGATAACGATCCGGTCCACGCCACTGTAATTGGTACCCATTTCATTGATCTGAAGCAAATCAGTAATGACGGCGAGAAAGGATTTTTGCCCACTTTTGGTCCAGCCTTCATTCATCTTTACGGCAGCATCCGTGACTATAGCATCATAGACGAACATTCCACCCTTAATGTGGGACTCGGCGAAGGAATTTCATATAGGGCGAGGTATTTTTGGAGAAAAAAAATTCAAAGAAAAATTTTGAATTAATATTAAAATTTTGGAAATATTTTTTTTCCTAAGATTACTGATAGCGATAAGGACTGAGATCAGTGATAACGTAGACATGGCGCCTTCTGAAGTTGAAGTTGAGCCTACGACGCCGATAACGGAATCGTCGTATGCAAGGAACGACGAATTTTTTTTATTTGCAACCATAATGGACGCTACTATGATTGATAAGAAGTTGGGTGATAAGCCAATGTATTTTGAAATCTCCATTGGCAATGCTGGAAACGCTTTGGATGGGCATAACGAAAGTTCCAAGGTGAGTTTGAGCGATGAAGTCGAGAGATGAGAAAGAATTTTTTTTTTCAAAAAGAAAAATTGTCCAATATTTTTTTTTTTTTTTATCTTAGTGTCGCTTCGCGTGGAATTTCGTTTTTATGCCAAATTTCACTGTCTTTCACTTTGACAAAGGAAGCTGCGAAATTGTCCACAGTTTATACGCGTTATGTTCCTCGAGCACAATAGGAAACGATTCCCCTTTTCTTATCGCAGGTCTGCGAATTGAGCTCAGGCGGTACCGGAAGTGGGGAGGAAGATGATCTACAGGAAGTTCTAACGGGATCCTGGCAGAGTACCACGCCTCCTAGTAAACCGATGACTCACGACAGAATATATTACTTTTTGCCCTATTGGGATGACAAACCGTGTCTTCACGTGAGAAGTATCTGGCCTGATTACAGAAGGCGAATGTACAACAGTAATATCATTGGAAAAATCATAGACAAATTGGTACCGAAAATAGCCGAAGAAACCTATAAATTAATTCTATTGATTTACTTCGTTAAAAAAAAATTAAAAAAAATTCTCAAAATTTTTATAAAGTTACAAAAAAAAAAAAACTTTTCAGGAGGAAGGATTGGCCGACGTTCAAACCCACGCGGAGAGTTCGAATGGCGAAAAAATTTTGAAATCCGTCTTGGAGGAATTGAGCAGCAATTGCAATCGTTACGTGAGTATCAGTAAGTCCAGTACGACTGGTCCAGGTGTTGGTAAAACGAAGCTGGACAAGGAACGTACGAAGCTGTGTCAGAGGGAACTGGAAAACATGGCTACCGCGTCGAGAAACCTTAAGGCACTTGTCACAAGGAGCAGCTTCAAGGAGAGATTGAAAACCACCCAGAGTTACTTGCAGAAATTGAAATTTTTGGTAGAGGACGTTAGTATCCGATAAGAGATCGATTTAGTTGAATTAAATAATTGAATGATAAGAAAAAAAAGTCAAAGTCAAAAATTATACATTTTTTTTTTTTTTTTAACAAATACTTAAAATTCTTATACAGCCTCAAGACTCGTTACCGGATGTATTTATTTGGGTTATCAGTTCCGGTAGGCGCGTGGCTTATCACAGAATTCCTAGTAGGGATCTCATTTATTCGATTGTGGACGAAGAGTGTGGCAAACACTGTGCAAAAGTTCAGACCATGTTTCTGAAGGTAGATCGGCATAAAATTTTCAATTTAAATTCAAAAAAAAAATTTTTCGATCAGATTGTACAAAAAAACGAACTAAATGAATTTCAGTTACCAGGAAAGAAGAGATACGGTCCATCCGGCTGGGCCATCCAGACGAAGCTGCAGATTTATATGTGGCTTGGTATACTCAAGCACAAGAAATATTTTATTCAGGGTTTACCATCCGGATACGAGATAAGTCACGAGATAAGAAACGTGGACAGACCACGTGCTCTGCCGCCGTCGATTATCCATTACGTTCAAAAACACGTGAGTCGAATAAAAAAAAAATTTCCAAAAAAAGAAAAAAAAAACAAAAAACGGTTTTTTTTATTTTCAGAAATTTCAACTAAGAGCCCACATGTATCAGGCAAGATCATTGATCGGTAGCGACGCTTCCGGTTTGTCTGATCCATTCGCCAGAGTCGTGTGCGGGGAATTTTGTAAATCGACTCAAGTCATTGACGAGACTTTGAGCCCAACTTGGGACGAATTATTATTATTCGATGACATACTGATCTATGGGACTGCCGAGGAGATCAAGAAGGATCCACCATCGATCGTCATTGAATTGTTCGATCAGGATAAAGTGGTGAGAAAAATTTTAGTACGTGATATACCCGTATTGCCTTAATCGAGTACCTGTGCTGCCATCTGGGCGGATTTTTCAAGAAACTCATGAGCCGTACAATGTCGAATGACACAATATTGTCAAAAAACGTTGACGCTGTCAGTCGCATTTAATTTACACGGTTTTTCTAATTTTTCTTTTTTTACAGAGTCCTATTGTAAGCTATGGACATAAACACTGCATGATGAGGGCTCTGCTTTAACAGTTTGTATACCTGATTAAACGAAAAGAGAAAATCATTTTGTAATATCCGATTATTTTTATCCAATGCACTCTTGATTTCCTGCTGTTTCACATTCCTTGTATTAAACACGCTTTCCACTGCATACACACTGTATAGGTATTACGTAGGTACTGTTATCACAATTTTCTAAGCACGACTTTCACAATAAGCACCTAGAAACTCGTACGATCGATAATGAAAGCTGTATAGCCGCAGCACTGTCGGAAATACAAGACTTATTTTTAGACAATAATTTCCGGCTGTGAGAATTACGCTGTTATGGAAAAAAGAAATATATATATATTATTTACAGGTTTATAGTTTGTAACGAATCTTTTCTTAACTCGAAATCGGCAACGAGAAACTTCGAGAACTAAGCTAAGTTACCTTCGGCCGTCCACCCTTCGCTCATGCGTCCGCAAGCCAGGCGGGCGCCAGCCGATTCCTTTTTCTCACGGGGACCTGACGAGCTGGTATGAGCTGGGAGTCAGGGTGGATCAGGCCCAACTCCGGCAAAACGAGAGCTCTGACGGAATCTATTGGAATAGACGATAACTTAACGGACCCTGTCGATTTTTGGGGACGCATAAAATCGAGAAAGGCAACCGTAGGTGCTGATCTTTGGGGTCGCGCAAAATCGCGGCCGCTCAGGCTGCTAGGTCGAGGTAAAGAGGGTCGGAGGAAGCGTCAGGCAAATAGTGCGCGATACAGAGAGCAGCCGATCGAGAACGTAACAAATCGAAATCCCTTCACCGATTAATAAATTGGGAGTACTCACCGGAGCTGGTGCAGCTGATCCGTGAAGGCAGAGAACCGCATCCAGAGGACACTCGGGTGGGCACTGCACTAGGACACGGCACTACTACTCCGGAACACACTCAGAAAGTCCATAGAATTTCCTGGATGTCGCGAGAGCAATGCGAAAACTACACAAGCGAGAACTTTCTGTACCGTATCGAAACGCGACTATAAAAACTATCAACAGATAGGCACGGGAGCGCGGGTCAGTTCGTGACACCTCGGTCGGTGCCCCGAGACAGACTGATTTTGACAACAGCCAAATTCGGGAACTAATCATTCTGATTGGTCGAGATCCTCATAGCCGATAACTCTTTCTTTTCTTCGAGTCGTCCCTTTAAACCAAATCGGGAGCCTCTCTTAGGGAACCGGTACCTAACTTTTGGAGATCCTCCACGGCATCCGGTGACAGCTGGGCACCACGTCCTTAACTCGGGTCAGGGTCTTCCTCACCTGCCCTTAACCCTATCAAAACTATATCTACGCCCTGTCTACAGCCTTTTGCTCATCTTCAGCCTGGCGCCGGTAGCTCACCTGGGCTTCTGCCGATCCGTGGAGACGTCTCCGTCGGTTCCTCTGCTCTTCTCCTCTGCCGGGCAACTCGGGTACGTCGAGACTATCTCCCCTCGGCAGATTCGACCACCTTGACCTCGACTAAACCATAACGAAATCTTCCGAGAGCATCGGCGTTACTGTACTAATCAACCCGAGAGCGTAGCTTCTGAGGTGGGTGGCGACCCGAAGGGAACCGGAAAGCGAGAACGTTATCTGTATCGGTAGCTGGAGTCGCCTTGTGACCTTGAATCGAAAAATCACGTCACAACATATTTATTTTTAAAGTCTCTAGGTGACTTTCGTTATACGGTAAATTCCGTGAAACACAATTAAAAAAAAGTTTCTATAACAAAATAATGATTATTTATAAAAATTAATTATTTCGATGTATAGCAACGAGTTATACGTATGTATAGAGCGTCCTGAAACGACCGCACGGGAATAATGAAATTGAATGCATTGTAAAAAATGGATCATACGTATTCATTAGAGATTTTTTATTTTGAGTACTGATTACGGAGATATACGATTTTTTTGATTTTCAATTTAGTAAATATGAAAACTTATGAAATACAGTAGAATCGTACCTATCGAATGCGCATGTTCCGGGACACCCTGTATACGGCCACACGCACAAGAGGTACATACAGTAAATAAGCGTATCGATCCGTAAGAGAATTTTTGTTTTCTTTTTTTTTTTCAACAAACTGCAAAAAATAATTTTTTCTCCGTCTTTTACCGGTTTAACGAATTACAGGGCAAGTCCGAATACATCGGTCGCGCTATAGCAAAACCGCATGTGAAACTTGCTGCAGAATCCTACACGCCGCCCCAGTTTCCGCCATCACTGGAATGGTACGAAATTTCACGAGGTGCAGCGAGAGCAGGCGAACTTTTAGCAGCTTTTGAATTGCTGGAATATCCGACCACAAAGGATTTCGTGTTTCCGACGCTTCCGGATCCAAAAGACAAGGAACATCAGATACTGAATGGAGTAGGACAAGATCAAGGTCCGATATTACCGGTACCAGTAGGAATACGTCCAACCCTGTCGAAGTATCGGTAAAAAAAAAAATTTTTGAAAAAAAAAATCGCAAAAAAAAAATGAATTAAAAATTAATATTTTCAAAATTTTCAGAATCGAAGTACTCTTTTGGGGTTTGAGGGATCTCAAAAGAGTTCATCTACTGACCGTTGACAAACCAAGAGTCGACGTTGAATGCGCCGGGCATATTTTGTATTCGTCGGTTATATCGAATGCAAAAAAAAATCCAAATTTCAATACACCCATTAAGTTTCTAGAAGTTGAACTACCCGAGCAGGAACTTTATCGTCCCCCATTGACAATCAGGGCAGTAGATTGCCGTAGCTTTGGCAGGTACACTCTGGTTGGTACCCACACGATAAATTCGATTCACAAATACATGTACTATCCGCAAACAAAGCGAGCGAGAGAAGCGGACGAGAGGAAGAAGAGTCTTTATCAGTTGCAATGCGGCTCCATTGAAAATCCAAAGATAAAATATCAACACGGTTCCCTACCGGATTCCCTAACAGACTTGGAATCGACCAACGGGGACACAATAATCAGATTAGGTTTCGAGCAAGTAGGCTGGCCAACGAAAAGGGACAAAACCGAGCAAAACCTGAGGCGTAAAGAGAGCCTGGGTCAAGGGGGAAGTATAGGTAGGGAAGAAAGAGAGAAAAAAGAAAAAAAAATAATACAAGCAATAAAATTAACTCCTTATCAATCGATAGGTGACCTGGGTTCGTTCGACGACGAGGAGGGCTGTCAGGATTGGTGGACAAAGTATTTCGCATCCGTAGAAGCAATGATCGAGGAGAACAAGGAAATTCGAAAGGAAAAACTTTATCAAAATCAGCAAAATTGCACGGTACCGTTTTACCTGGAGGACGAGCTTGCACCTGGTCAAGTTCATGGGTCTATCGACAGGAGTCCTGGGATTCAGTCCACGAAGAAACTCTTCGGCTTGAAGAGTCCTGGTACTGCCGCGAAATTTGTGGCCAAGCTGAGTCCAAAAAATGTTCCACGTACGAGGAGTACTCAAAAAACGGCTCTCTTGAAAATTTATCCTAACGAACTTGAGGCTCAGCCCGAATACGAGTCCTTCAAAGAGTGGCTGCATACCTTTGAATTGTATCGCGGTAAGAAAACTGGCGACGAACCTGAAGACGAGTCCAGGATTGTCGGGATTTTCAAAGGGGCTCTTAAGGTTTACAAATGGCCGCTGCCTAAGGATCTGACGGATCATACTGTCATGGGTTTCGATCCTCAGTATGGATTCTTTCAAGGAGTACCATCGAACGAGCCGATTCACGTCCTGGTCCGGGTCTACATTGTCAAGGCTAACGATCTTCATCCGTGCGACCTCAACGGCAAGGCTGATCCTTATGTCGTCCTTCAACTGGGTGGCAAACGAATTAGCGACAAAGATAATTATATATCAAAACAATTGAATCCCGTGTTTGGCAAGTGCTTTGAAATCGAGGCTACATTCCCACAGGATTCCTTACTGACTGTTCAGGTCTTGGATTGGGACCTGGTCGGTGCTGATGACCTCATCGGTGAGACCAAAATCGATTTGGAGAATCGCTTCTACAGTCGACATCGCGCTATTTGTGGTCTCGCTAAGAGATACGATGAGTAATTAATCTTTTTCTTTATATTATAATCGCAATAAAAAAATTGCACCAATTTTGACTTTTCACTGTTATCATTTGGTAGGACTGGTTACAACAAATGGAGGGATGCCATGAAGCCCAGTCAGATTTTGGCAAAATTATGTAAAGATGGAAAAATCGATGGACCGGTGTATTCCAATGGGCGGGTTTCCATTGGTCGAAAAACATTTTCATTGACCAACGAGGAGATGGAGTATTACGTACATTCCAGAGGCAAGTAACGTTGAGAAATAATTTTTAAACATTTTTTCTAACCTTCCTTCTCTCAGGAATGGAGGAACACTTGGCTCTTGCTGTTCTGCACCAATGGAATTTCTTTCCTCGTATTGGCTGTGCCCTGGTCCCAGAACACGTGGAAACGCGGCCACTCTATAATCCGGACAAGCCTGGAATCGAGCAAGGAAAATTAGAAATGTGGGTGGACATGTTTCCAATGGACATGCCATTGCCAGGACCGCCGATAGACATTTCACCTAGAAAGCCAAAAAGTTATGAATTAAGAATTGTCATTTGGAATACCGATGACGTCGTCTTGGAGGACGATGCATTTTTTACAGGAGAAAAAATGAGCGACATTTACGTCAAGGGGTAAATTAATCGAAGATCGATAAAGATCGATCGAAAAATATATAACAATATTTGATCGTTACAGATGGTTGAAGGGACCCGAAGACTGTCAATGCACTGACATACATTATCGATCTTTAACGGGGGAGGGTAATTTTAATTGGAGATTTATATTTCCTTTTGACTATCTGGTGGCCGAGGAAAAAATAGTGATCAATCGCAAGGAAAGTTTATTCAGCTGGGATGAGTCTGAATGTAAAATACCTGCAAGATTGGAATTGCAAGTGAGTGTGGATATTGAGTGATTGGTAATTGTCGATAAACAATTGTTATCCGAGAGATTTGATTCTTTGATTTTTTTTTTTTTTCAGGTTTGGGACGCTGATCATTTTTCGGCTGATGATTTCCTGGGCGCCATTACTCTTGACTTAAATAGATTTCCTAGGGGTGCGAAGAACAGTAAACTCTGCACTTTGGAGATGCTGAAAACTGACGGTTCCGTGCCGATGGTCAATATATTTAAGCAGAAGCGTATTAAGGGCTGGTGGCCGTTTTACGTGAAAAAGGAAAACGAGGATATGGAATTGACGGTAATATAATAAAATGTGTATCGTCGTATAATGGGAATTGCGATATTATTTTTTTATTAACATTGAACATTGATTTTTCGGGCTTTAGGGAAAAGTCGAAGCGGAAATACATTTGCTGACGAAAGAGGAAGCTGAAAAAAATCCAGCTGGATATGGAAGAAACGAACCAGATCCACTTGACAAGCCAAAGTAATTAATATACTTTTTATTGCCAATAAATCAAAATAAAAAAAAAAATGACGTCTCTTGTCCGATAATATTATTTTGATTTTACAGTCGACCGGATGCCTCTTTTATGTGGTTCCTGAATCCTCTGAAGTCGATCAAGTACATCGTTTGGCACAATTACAAATGGGCGATCCTCAAAGCAGCGATCGCCATTGGAATATTGCTGTTAATTTTACTTTTCTTTTACGCAATTCCTGGCTACTCTGTCAAAAAAATTTTGGGAGCCTAAGACAGCGAGCTATTCCACTTCGATTCCACTATAATCTATGCTAACTGTGATCTGTTTCTTTGTTCTTTCATTTTTCTAATTTCCGAAAGAACAAAAGAGAAGATATTCGTAGTTCTAATCAGCGGCCGTGATATTAGACGATTGCAATTCAAAAAGTAGTTAGTAAGCAGGTTCATTAGTCAAATATTACGCGACACCGTTATACCTCAGAGATTTAAAAAAAAAAAATACAATCAATAAGAATAGCGATAGAGGATTTAGCCGAGTAATTAAAAATACCCTATTTTTCAAAAATAATTATCACGAATTCTTGTATTATCGAAAGTCAATCGATTTTTCTGATTCACTGTGCTTTAACAATTTTTGACTCATAGACTGCAATTTGTGTATAGTACGTGTTAGCTTGTCCAAAAAGTATATATAAATAAATTTAATTATTGCACAATCTTTTTGCAGCACAAATATTTTTTAATATTATCATTTCTTTGTTGCAATATGCTGCAAGGCACCGAGTGGCAAAGGATCTTAGACAATAGAAGCTTCTAATGTCTTTTATTCTATTAATATATTATTCACACGTTCCTATTCGCTATATCGTTACTTGATACAAATTTCCATTTCGATGAACCAATAGCGCATTAATTGTTCGCTTCTTTGATAAATCGTACATGTAAATATTCGCTTTATTTTCTAACACGGAAATTAAGCACGAGAACAGGTTGCGAATAATAGTGCTAAAATAACCAGTAGTAACGATAAGTAATAAGTCCTGTAAGATATAAATTATAACGTTTTTACTTACACAGGTGTACAACCACGCAATTATTTTGCCCGCAATAACAAATAAATTGTTCTTCAAAAATTGATTAAAGTTGCCTTTTTTTCAAAATAAATATTGGCAGGAATTTAAATGAAAAAAAAAAAAAAAAACCATCTATGGATCCGGTAAAAATTGGAAAATATATTTCTGACATATCTATGATATTTTACAATGTATATTCGTAACGAGTAATTATAATATGAAAAAAGAAAAAAAAAGGATAAACATGTTTTTATTACCGTTGCAGTTTCTGGGTTTAAGCAATCGTTGCAGTGAAAATCAGACAAAATTAAGAAGCCGTTGTAAGCGCTTTAAATTTATTCACTGTTACTGGCATCTCCAAATCATCATCCGTAGAGTCAGCAGAGTCATTATCTTGTAGATCCTTCGACGATCCTTGTTGTTCATCAGGATGTTCCTCTTCGTCTTCATCAGAGGACGTAAAGACTCTTTCAGTTTCAGGATCAACTTCACCCTGACTTTTAGCTTGAATCCACCTGACGATTTCAACATCACTGTGCTTCTCCCATTTTTCTATAAACAAAACGTGACAATGATTATTTGTACAGATTTCAATTTATTCTGATTCTATTGTTCTTGCAGTTTTTCTCTCTCACCCTTATTTGCAGCCCATCCAGGTGGATATGCATATATACATATTTTGCCTTCTAAGGCCATTCGAAGTAAAGAATTAGCAGCTCTGTAAGAATCCAATCGAGCTGCCTTTGCTGTTTTATAATTTCTTTTGGCTGCCCATCCGTCACAGATATCCATGGCACTCCAGGTGTCATCATTCGATGGATGTTGTATTCTTAGAAGCTTCGGCAGATCTATTCTCTCAGCTATAAACTTTATTGTTGTGTAAGGTTCCCTAACCTGGGCTATTGGAAATGATCCCATGAGTATTTGAAGTTGTTTTGGCACTGTCGAAGGGAAAACCAACCCAGGGCAATCACACAGACAGACGCTTTTTGTTAAGAAAATTGTTTGAAAGTGCTTGGTGTGGCCTGGAGTACGAGATACGCTCACTACCTTCTTTCCTGATGTAAAAAAAGAACATGAGTTTGTTATGTCATTCTGATTGAATTGATATCTTGAGTATGTAGAATAATTAAAAGCTGCAGGATAAGCTGTGCTACGGTTTTTTGTCAAAATAGTATCTTATACTTACCCATCAGAGCATTCATTAAAGAAGATTTTCCAACGTTAGGTGTTCCGATACAACCTATTGTTAAGACACCATTCTTGTATTTTTCATGCTTGAAGTAACTCGTGTCTTCCTTTTCAATGGTTACGTTATCCTTCCTGTCAATATCATCAAGATCGTATTCTGAATTCATTTCCTCTTGAATTTTCTGTTGCCATGAACTCAGGTCCACCTTATCGTTTACAATTTCTTTGCAAGTTTCAAATAATTTTTGAGCTCCTTCTGCAGCCATCTTTAGTTTTCCTCGACGACGTCTTTTCTTCAATCCTTCACCATCCTCAGTGTTGCCACGTAGATTGTATCCAGGAAATGAAGTAAATTCTAAGACATGTATCTTGGGATATTGTTTTCTGAAATAATCGTGCCATGCTACGACTAATGCTGGAGGTGCCAGATCAATTTTATTTAATATTAGGATCATGTCTTTTTCTAGATCCTCTGTTATGTAGTGATATAAATAAGGAGGAAACATTAATACTGGATATCTAATATCCACTATTATCAGCAATACATCTGACATTTCTAAGACTCGCCACAATTGCCTCCAAGTTTCAAGATTCAATTCAAAGTATCCGATATTCTCTATCACTTCGATATTCTTCAAATATTCCTAAAAGGAAAGAAATTGTCTTCTAGTACATTTTCTCTTGTTGGATCTCTTCAATAAAAACCTACAGTAAAGTATCTTTGCTCTCTTGACTCCAGTTGTTCCTTAGTCATATTAAAATCCCACGGTGGTCTTTTAGGCATATCGATTCCTGGTGGGAAGAAGTTATCAGAAATTTCTTGTTGCTCCAAAGGAATTGGTTCAATCATCTGTCTAGCTTCTTCCTTTCTTCTCTGTAACTCCTCCTTGGTTTCTCGAAAGAATTGCAAAGCATATTTGCTTTTGCTAGTGCGATCTTTAGGCTGTTGATTTATCTTCTGAACAGTTCTGGAAGGCTTGTCCGCATCATCATCGCTTCCTTCATCATCGTCCCCTCTGCTGTGGTGTCCTACTATTTATACAGATATTCATTCCTAACTTTTGCTAAGTAATTTTAAGTATTCTTAACTTGGCTAGTGGGATAAAAAAGTACAAAAACATAAAACCAAACAGGCTGATGGTAGGTTCACCTCATACCAAATCATTTCATGCTATCGAGTTTTATTGACATATGATTTAAAATAATATTTCACAAGTTTAAATATTACATATTAGAATAGGACATGAATTACATGGTATCAGGTATGAGAATACATGAAATGCGGGTCACCAAATCTTATAAATAATTAAATCCAGCAAATCTATCATTACGCACCGAGAAGGAGCCGGTTCTGCCGCTGTTTTTTTGCTTGCATTTGCTGCTTTTTGGCTTTTCCACTAAAAGGTGCACGTCGTCTTCCTTGTGGCATCTTGCTGTCATTTACTATACGCATGTAGCACGAAAGTCATTCGCAAATATCGTAAATGTTAAAAACACTTACTGAAGCATCTTTGATAACCGCTAATAACTGCAGTGCAAAGCAGATGATTTGTAATCAGAGAGAGGAGAAACAAATTTTAATTCCACAGAGATGAGTTAGGGAGATGCACAACGCTACGGTTTTAGGCGATACCAAAATCATGGCGCTAAATCGTAGTGGCGAGTCTGGAAGTAGGATTTTGTGATCATCGCCTCCGTCGACAATGCGAATTCCGTCGTAGCCGAGCGAAAGTGAACACGAACCTGCAGATTGGCGGGCAGAGGTTCTCCGCTGGTTCCCAAAGCAACCCTTAGAACGAGACCAGGAACTACAGAACTTCTCTAGAACTATTGATAAAGCCTATTGCTGAAACATTTTTGAGACGTTTTTTAAGAAAGTGCGGTGCCAACTTGACATCTGTAGGACCTTAATTTTAGAAAAATGTTTCATCAATAGAGAAAAAGGAATAAGAAGAAGAAGGAATAAAAGAAAAAGAAAAAAATTAGTTGCACAGAAATATTGAAAATTCGAAAAATTAAATAAAGCTTTCGAAATACTACTCAAAATTATTGGATCTTGATGTACTTTCACAATTTATTCAAAATTCAAAATTGAAGCTAAATCGAAACCTAGCACAATATACGGAGTAGATAAAAATTGATTTGAAATTGTAGAATATCGAAAATGAATTACATTCAAATTGAAATATTAATAAATTAGGTGTTTCGAACATTAAAAT
>JASANN010000300.1:468832-492350 GCA_031762395.1 Calameuta pygmaea | reverse complement strand
AATCTTCATCTTTTTCCCTTCATTAACATCTTCCTGTCTGCTTCCACCAAACATTTCTACTCTATTTTTAAGTTTTCTATTCCTTCCTATGTCTCTCCTCCTTGTAATCCTTAAAAACTATGTTGTTAAAATGTCCTTTGGAAAAGGAAAAGTCCAACGTGATTCCACATTTAATATACAACATCTAAATTATATTGCTGTGATATATTTAAAATATATCTCGAATGTCATTGTTATTGCTAATCTTTGGAAAGTCAAATATGTACAACTGTACTTCATAAGCTATTTCATTATTGCATTTGTTGAACAAATTAGAACAGCCAGAATGGTGTATCGAAGAGGCTGGTACAAGTTAAATTGCAAGCACTTCCCCCACTCTTCGACTGTTCCGAATTTTCATTATTTCTGTGCAACTAATTTTTTTCTTTTTCTCTTACTCCTTCTTCCTCTTATTCCTTTTTCTCTATTGATGAAACATTTTTCAAAAATTAAGGTCCTATAGATGTCAAGTTGGCACCGCACTTTCTTAAAAAACGTCTCAAAAATGTTTCAGCAATAGGCTTTATCAATAGTTCTAGAGAAGTTCTGTAGTTCCTGGTCTCGTTCTAAGGGTTGCTTTGGGAACCAGCGGAGAGGTAGCGGAGAACCTCTGCCCGCCAAGCTACAGGTTCGTGTTCACGTTTCGCTCGGCTACGACGGAATTCGCATTGTCGACGGAGGCGATGATCACAAGATCCTACTTCCAGACTCGCCGCTACGATTTAGCCCCATAATTATAGTATCGCCTAAAACCGTAGCGTTGTGCATCTCCCTACTCATCTCTGAATTCCACCTTTACTCTGAAATTTTCATATAAAATATGAGACCCCTGCAGGAGTTTCATCGAACCAACAGAAAATGTTAATTATGACTTGTAGTTGCAATTAATTCCGTTAGATGGCCAAAAAATTATTTTTCCAGAAATGTATTATTCCATTCAAAATACCTAAAGAAATATCAATAAGTTGAAATTTATACTTATTCTTATCGTTATACACGAAGTAAAATTCTTTATAATATATTCCATCGACTGCCTTTCAGGAATGTCAAATGAGAATTTAATGGAACAATACCTAGCTGTGTGAATGGCTTTCGACTCCAATAATCTTGGAATTTATGTAAGGATCAAATTTGAAATCTCATTCTTGTTGCTCACCGTAAATATTTTTGTTAGAAATAATTAATACTTGATAATTATAGATTCAAGACTGCAGCGCATTTCGAAAGGCACAGTCAGCTGATTACTTGCGTACAACTTTCACGCTGAATTGGCCGCCACTATTTCTGGACACCAATTGATTACTACACACACTATGCAAACTAGTGCTGATTTTTGAAGTATTACACAATAGAATTGTGGTTGCATTGCAGTTTCAGTGAATATGAAACGTTCTACAGGGATAATAGTGGCTGATGTGTTTGAAGAAAGTGTTTGAAACAATATTGTTAGAGAACAACCTAGCAGTTGTTAAATTATTTGTCTATAATTTAACGTTTATATTGGAATTAATGTCCTTTATGGTTTTTTAAACTATCCACTTGTTAAAGGCGCAAGAGAAATATGTGGAACAATATTTGTTTTATAAAAGTTAAACAACCAGCTAGAACTGTATAGTGGTGAGTTGCATGTAATAGTTGTCTTAACATTATTTATTACCTCTTTGTTGCTTGTATATTGGATTTTTTTAAGTATCGTAGGATATACAAAGTGAGCCGAGCCAGAACTGTTTATAAAAATGCATGATTTATTGTTTGCCGTTGTTTCTGATCATACATTTTATAAATTATACATAACATAACCTTCAGGAAGTTTACAGAATGTCATAAGAGATAATTATGTGTTATTTCGACTACAGTAAGATTTTTCATTGGCTTGATATTTTATTTTTATTCTTCCTTATCCGCTATCCTTGCTTTATCGTTACTTGATACCTGCTTGTATAGTAAATGCTTTCTTATATCAGAGAAGAGGCTTCAATTCATATACTTGACTTACCACTTATGTCAAATATAGTTATACTTTCTTGCTCGATATATAGGAGAATTAAATGCTTTGTACGATATGGAGCGTATCGTATGTTATTATATTTGTAGCGGTTCTATGATTGTCAGATACTGCTTATGTATTATTCTGGGTTCAGCTCACTTAGTGTGATTGCCTCTCAATTGCAGAAATGATACCGTGGTTATGAAAGAAACCACGCATAATACTGAGAGAGTCGATTTAATGCTCATGGCTAAAGGAAAGTTGCAGGGTTCCAACCCTAACAATAAGGTAAAACAACCACAGTCCTTTTGTAGATATGCAGGTACCTCTGATATTGTATTTTGGTGGCTCCTCTTTGAAATTCATATATCTTTTATTCGTCTAGACTTCATCTTCGAATGGTAGTTTTAAGAATACCGATACCTATACTACGGAATTTGAAATTAATGAAACACCACCCAGTGCCAGAACTCTGCTGACAAAAGGATACATACAAGATGAGATCAACAATTTTTCAGGTATGAAGAAACCAATTGTATACCTTTAAATGATAATTGTTATTTAATATTAGAATCAAATCTTACGTACAGGCGCTACTGTTTCCACTCGTGGACGATTTATGACAGAACAAGAAAAATTAAGATGTCCAAACGAACATCCATTGTATTTATATATACAGGGTCATACGAAACATAATATTGACTGTATGTATTAATCCTTGTCAGTGTAATTTATATCGTTAGTGCAATAAGATATTTTCATATCAATATATTTTTACAAAACCAGTGGCCATCGAAAAGATCAATGAAATTATAAAAACAGAACATCAAAGCTCTCTGAATAGACCCAGCAGATTTACCAATGCTCCTCCGCCGCTTATGAGCTTACATTCAGGTGTACCTACTGTGGTATGTAACTGTAATAAGAGATATTAGTTTCTTATTAAGAATTTCAATATCTGGTGCTGCTATTTTAAATTTTAGGAGAAAATTTGTGTAGGCATAGAAAATGCTCCTCAGGGTTTTGACTTGCGGGGACGAATTATTGGGGCTGGTGGTGCGAACTTACTGTATATTAGGGGTGAGACTGGGGCGACAGTGACCTTACGGGGTCGCGGTTCACAATTTACTGACCCGGTTTTGGGTACTGAATCGCCAGATCCACTTCATTTGTATATAGAGTAAGATTCTTTTATTATTTATCTTTTGTTATGATATTAGTAAAAGTTGGTTGTAGCAGAAAAAATTATTGCTGTAATTGTTATAGACATCCAAAACCAGAGGCGTTGCAAAATGCGAAACAACTGGCAATTAATTTGATCCAAACGATGCAATCTGAGTTGCAATCTTATATACAGCAACAACCACCACCTGTTCAATCACAACAAGTTATGGAACAACCGCAAATGCAGCAGATACAACAAGGTACAAAATTGTGAATATGCATGGTTTCGTAAATAAAAAGGAAATTCCTAAAATCAAATCTATTCTTGGTCTTTTTTTAGCTCAATTTCAAACAATGAATATTGGAACACTGGGACAACCGAATGTTGTTACTATTCAACATCAAGGTGCATAAAATTTCAGCCACTTTTAATATTTCGCAAAATTATTTTAGTATTGACAATCAATTCTCATAGTGTATCTGCCATTCCAGATATAATTCAGCATCCACAGAGTAGCGTTGTGACATTACCAGCAACCATACTCACAGCGACAGTGGCTGGTGCACC
This sequence comes from Calameuta pygmaea, assembly GCA_031762395.1. Lineage (NCBI taxonomy): Eukaryota > Metazoa > Arthropoda > Insecta > Hymenoptera > Cephidae > Calameuta > Calameuta pygmaea. The sequence continues at coordinate 488,592 of JASANN010000300.1, read as the reverse complement.
GGGAGCAGGTGTTACGGTGCCACCTCCAGGAGTACACATTCCAGCACATTCAGGACCTCTAGTTCCATCGGGTCAAACTCAGGTATCATTTATGCAATCCTAAGAAAGATTAGCATTGAGCAAGAGAAAACGTAGCTCAATCCATGAATTTCTATCTGTAGGAGATACAAACTTTCATGCAACCACCACCGGTTGGGCAGGTCCAATTAATTGGACCACCACCAGCAGTCAGCCAAGTTCAGTATCAAATTCACCCTGGTCAGCCATTACAAATCCAAGGAATTCAAGTTCCTCCATCAGGTTCTCAAGCATCGCCACAGCCTATGACGCAAATGTACGTCATGAGCCAACCCCCACCACACAGTCCAGCATCGCAAAGTTTCATCTCAAGTAGCAGTGGACCCGTAAACGGCGGCGCTGTTTCTTACGTTTACACGCAGCCAAATATACAAAGACCGCCAACACCTTCCCACGGTGTCATCGAAACTGTCAACGTGAATCTTCAACAGCCACCACCTTCCGCACCATTGAACATGACCCAACAACCACCACCGCCATTGCTGCACCTTCATTTTCCACCGCCAAACTTTCCACCCAACCAACCACCTCCGCCAATACCACAAACTTATCAAATACAGTATCAGCAAGTTCAGGCACCTGTTTCTCAGGCCCAAGCTCAATTTGTGCTACAACCTGGAGAACATATTGTACCATCCCAAATGCATCAAACTCACGAACCTCCCCCTGTCATGTCCCACGTGATGCCTCCACAATTTGATGGTCAGCCACCTCCACCGCCTCCGCCACAATTTCATCTTCAAGTTCCACCGCCCACAAATCAAACTTTCCTGGTGCCAAGTTCCCAATCACCACAGCATCATCAGCAGGCACCTCCACCTCCACCGCCGCCACCACCTCCAGGCGTTGAAATGCAACATCCACAAGAAGTTCCTCTTGATCAGGGTCCTCCGCCACAACCGGTACCACCACCTCAAATGGTGCCGCCACCGTCGGTTAATCAAATTCAGAATTCTATGAACATTCTGACCAGTGTACCACCGCCCACCCAAGTACCTCCTCCGCAGACAGCCCCTTGGCTTTATCAAGCGCACCAGCATCAACAATTGGGACAACCCCAGGGACAGATACAGGTATTTATTTATTTATTTATCAGGTGCAATAGAAGTCAATCTTATCTTTCTTCATTGTTTCATTCGATTCCTTGCAGGTGCAACTGCCGCCATCGAGTATACCTTTACATAACGTACCTCCGCCTCAGGTCCAGGCTCAGATACAATATCATACGCAACAGATACAATATCAAAATGGTCAGATGCAGGCGCAGGTGCATTATACTCTTCAGCAGCCGCAGCTGCAGTCGTTTGAACAAAAACCGGATTCGCCTGAGCATCAAAAGTGTCAGGGTGTCAAGAGGCGATTTTCTGACGTCGATGGGGCGCAGGTAAATGTCATTACTTTCAAAATTCCAATTACTTTTTACATTATTATTCTTGAAGAAGTACTGAAAGAGTTTTAGCCAACGTCTGGAATTACTTTTGCGACCGTAATAAAATTATTGTTTCAGGAACTACCGGCATATCAATGTGGACCACCACACGCACAGCGGCATGGTTCTGGGTAAGTGGAACAAGATCATCATTAATTATTGTATTTGCAGTACTGAAATTATTGTATAATTTGTGATCGTGGCAGTGATCGTATAAGCGCTTTGTATTACCGTCGCTATGAATTTTACTAGGCGATACAAGAATATTTCCAAATCGGATTCGAGGACTTGTGATTATAGATAAAATTACCAACCAATCATCATTAAACGTTAACGATTTTTTTCCAGAAAAATGTACGCCCCTAAAATCGCGTCGTACGATCTTATCGGCGAACTGCGTTACGGAATCCAGTGACATTAAAGATTCTTAAAGAAAAAAAAAAAGAGTGAAAGATAAAAGAGAAGCCATTTAAGTTAGTTTAGAGTAACAATTTGAATCGCTGGCACGAGTCGTGTAAAACTCATTACTGCGTCTTACTGCGTCCCCTAATGTTGGAAAATAAGAACGGCAAAACAACCGAAGCGACAAAATTTTGTTAATTTATAACTTATTCAAAATTATTGTTGTTTCTCTACTGTAATGAATTTTACACGCCAAACTTGCGTAACACAAAATATCAATAATTTTCACGTTAGAATCATAAAAAAAAAACAAAAAATAAACTCAGTTGACTCACAATCAGTCGGGTCTTATGATCTATAGTCTGTTGACGGTAAAATAATCGAGGTGGCTCAATTGTTTTTCTAAGAAAGGGTGAAGAGGATAAAAAAAAAAATAAAAACAGAATAAGATAAGAGGAGAGCAGTAAAGAAGCCAGCGTGGAGTAACTCTCTTGCGTTTATCAAAGTCGTTTGCTATATGAACGCGTCGTCACACCAGTATATACGTATATAGAAACCTTGAGAAACCTCTTATCATTAATGGCCAACTGATCGAAGCCAAGGCTTGACTTTATTATTTCAGAATTGTCCGAGGGTCTGTGGGTCATTTTTTAACGCTATTCTACCACGCGTCCTGCACGATATACCTTATGCTCTTAATCAATGCAATTGATATTGTTCAAGCAGAGAAGGTGACCGACATCAGCAGATCTTACATGGTCCACCACCAGCGGGTGTGGGTCCACATCATGGCGATCGAAACAAGATGCTAATGCCACCTCCACATCCAGGTCTGTAGCTAAGAGTATTACAGGCGGAAGAGTGCTGGATGCCTTGCAGATTTTGATTAGAAAATTCTTTTTGTCCTTTAGGAATGGTTTTGCAAAAATATTCATATAGCCTACCTTGGTACGATGGTGGTGTTTTTAGAAAAAGAGAAAAAGAAAGTCTGCAAAACCATTTAAGTTTAAAGAGAGGTTTGCAAATTTCTATTTATCTAGAGTTTCATTGAGTGATCGGTACCTGGCCTCGTTTCTTGATACTCTTAAACTGTAGTATACATGGTAATTTAAGTTGTTTTTACCTATTTTTATTATATTAGGACTTGTGTCGTATGAGGTTGTGTAATTGCAGGTTATTCGATGGATCAGGTATGACTTGGGAGTTGCTGCATTGTTATTTAATTTGTATTACGTGTTGCTCTGTTCAAGTATAGTTTGTCTGTTATATTTACAGTTTAAAAGAGATGAATTTTTAGGGACAGCAGGGATGGATAAACTAGCTGACTTTGATTACAATAATTATTGCATATTATTTGTGGACCGATTCATTGTATTTTGCAGATTACATGGAATTTTGATATTTGCTGATGTTACTTCTACAATTTTTGTTCAGGTCTGGATTTATTTCCATCTGTGGGAGTCATCAGGATTTATGTAATTACATTGTCTGTATTGTACATTTAATTGACTTATCAGTGTAGAACATTTACAGATGAAAGTTGAATTGTATTTATTAAGTCCACTCGGAGCTGGAATGCAGTTTAAAATAATTGTTGCCTTTCTTCTACAATTAACATGAATTGTACTTTTGATTTACTTTCAGATTCTACGAGTACTATAAAAACTTCAGTGCTGTGGTTTATCGATCAATATCAATCACAATATTTTTTGCATTTTACAAACTTATTTCATCCAGGTCACTGCAAAACTTAGGAGAACAATTGCTGCTAATACCTAGATACAACTGTGGAGTGAATCTCGATGGCTAGAATATCCAAGAAGATATTCATCTTTTAAACAACGTTGCTATTGTTATCAAAAGTTTTAATTATCTGTCACATAGTGGAGTTCGCAGTACCTTCATATAGTCCATGTTTATTTATTCAGGTGACAAGCGTAGCATGGATCCAAAGATGGCTGGTCAGAATCCAGGTACATAAACTTAAATTTCAGAGACAAAAAACTGGATGAATCATCTTCATATTAGGCCGATCGAGTCTTTCTTGACGTTAACAAAGATAAATCATTATTACAGGAAACGAACAGAATTTGGGAGGAGATCCTGCAGGACCTCCGCCACCGCCACCTCAGGCACCATGGCAGGCGCATCATCCTAGAGTCCCTTGGGGCAGGCCACCACCACCACCACCGCCACCTCCCAGAGAGGATCATCACATTCTCTACTCAGCGCCACCACCTACGAATGTTCCTCCACCACAAATTCGTTCCATGAGGGGTAAGTGGGGTAAAAAGGTATAATAAAAAACGAAATGAATTCCTTTAAAAAATGTGTCTTTTCCCTTTCAGTTCAAAACGAGGGTAATCAGTCTCCTGGAGGAATTCAGAGTCCCATGATGGAGTCGCATATGAATGTCGAATACAATCAGATGCCACCGTACAGCATGAAACCACCCCCTTATAACTCGATGCCTCTGATGCAATCGATATGTAATCCACCCCCGCCACCCCCGCCATATCATCAACAACAGAGGGCCCAGCATCCCCAGCAAAATATGCAGCACTATCAAGTTCCTATTTCTCAAGCGTGCCAGCCGCCCACTTCTTGCCCACCGTGGATGAATTAATTTTTGGAATAATTGGCATCGATACAGAACGTTGGTACCTCTTCGTAAAGACGTCATTTTACAATTGGCTCAGCATTAATCAGAATACAGACTGATCCTGCAGTTGTTGGATTGTAACTGGTAGGTGTGTAACGTGCGTATCGTCTTTTGTTAGAAAGAAAATTGCGAGGAAACAGTTCGCTATTTTTTCTCTGTTAAAACATTTTTTGGCTGAGCTTAGATCTGAGGAAAATTTGAAATTGACAGGACGCATTATTCATTCTCTAGAACTTTGTACACTACATTATTAAACTGTATTTATTGTAAGGTATAAATGATGTAAGTTTCACAACGCGACGATCGCTGGCGAATCGGATGATCTGCTTGTGCTTGCAAATCAACAGTGTCGAATGTGATTCGTGGGGGTTCGAGAAAGGAGTGTGTGATTTATGTACAGAATAAATAAAAATTTTCTTAGCGAGTCGGTTTTTCTCCTCTTTTTTTTTTTTTTTATTTTCTTTCAAGAACTTCAATGATTTTTTAAGGGTTGATAATAATTAGATACTTGTGTACGAATGGTGCGTTAGGACGTGAGAATTTATTTATTCACTTATGATAATTTCATTAATATGATTTCTAGGGTATCCACATTTTACATTTATCCACTAAATTCATTCTGGAACCGACCGGACAGCCAAAATCAACACCGAAATTGCAATTGTTCGCCACCATCGAGTTGTAACGTGATCTCATCTCTGGATCACAATTTACGGTAGCTGCTGCTATCCAGAACAACTGTCTGGTTGTGTATTTCAAGCCTGTCGAGGCAAAAATGAAATTTAACAAAAATTAAACAACAGAAGAGACAACACCAATTTACCTGGTAGAGTAACGTTGCACATTTTTTGTCTCCCGTGGAAAAATGAATTGTAAGCTATTTCGGCAGCTCCAATGTATCCAAAAGTCATGTCGAGTGAGTCAAGTGGCTATAAAAAAAAAAAAAAAAAAAAAAAATGACAAGATCATTTTGAAGCATCCATACGAAAACCATAACGATACATAAAAATCAATTTTTAGACATACATCCAATGCACCAATTTCACGACAGGCTTTAAGAGAGCACCAGCGTCTCTGTGTCGTCTGAGTCCACCATGATTTTTCTCTCCAATGTAAATTACTATCGATAAATGATCCCTTCTCATAAATTTGAAGTCCCATCGAAAATGCAATTTTCAAACCGATGACAGCATAATTCATAAAATCAAGTTCAGCCAGTATACTGAAGCGTCCTGGTCCCAAAGCTCCAGCTGGTATGTCTGATGAGAATCCAAAAAAAAACATTATCAATAACAATTAATTGTCAAAATCAACCTTTACTTTGATTTATACTCACAGACTTCATTAGTGGTACGTTCCGGTCTCACGACAGTGTCGCTTGCAGCAAATGGCGTCCAAACCATCGCCTGCATTGTCTGATTGTCTACACGATGCAAAGCAAACTTGGCCCGTGGTCGTCCGACTTGTAGAAAATACTGATCTACCAGGAAAATGTTAACTTCACGGAAAAGTACCAATATGGCGTCGGGTTTGGTAAAGACGAGCTAAGAGGACAGAAGCCATGGTAAATTTTCTAATGTCAAACAATGCAATTGATACACTATTAAATTATTGTATTAATGGTACTAACACGATCAAAATAATTAGTATCAAAAATATTATCCGAATAGACGTTGACAAAAGTGGTCCTCTCGGATTTTTTGGCTGCGTGGAGTCTGCGAATAAAAAAAAAAAAAGGAAAATTATATCACAGCATTTAACGACGTTCAAAATTAGTCTTGCAAAAAACTGTTTTGAATTGTAATATTGTTATAGCTTTGACTATGGTATTGGATATGGGATCTTGTGTAAATTATTGGATATAGAGATTTTTCTTGTTTTTGTTTCTGTTCAACAATACTTACTGTGTCAAATGATCCATCCATGGTATTCTATGGAATATTTGATGGGCCTCTTGGGCAATACGAGTTTGTAATTCCGTGACTTTAGCTTTGGTAATTGGCCCAGCAAATTTGGCTACGATCATATCGAGTGCTCGTGCAAAACTATGAGAAAAAATGAAATTATTATTTTTTTTTAAACAAATTTTGTACTATTTTTTGTTGTTTTATTCCAAAAATTAATCTCAAAATTGTTACTGGAGTTTAGTCGATCTGTAACAGATGTCTTTGATCTCGTCCTTGTTTTTGGCCAGTACCAAATTAACGTGCGGCCTGTTATACTTGATCAATTCGTCAATAAGAGCCAGAAAGGCATGATTGGCTAAGGTTCTGTTTAAAAAAAATTTTTAAATTTGAATCCATCGTTTACGTGATTAAATAATTTCGAAAATACAAAACCTTTTATCTGTTCTCTTAAATAGCTCATCAATCTGCGACAAGTAGTGCGGCTCGATTAATACACAATTTCTGTCAGACAAATAATTGGCTTGTTTACGTGGTAGCATGGCTCTCAAATAATCCATCCAATTGACATAAGGATAAGTCTTTTGTAATTCGGCAATTGATACTTGTTTTAGCTCAAGAATTGATTCTGGTTGCGAGTTAATGATCTGTGAAATTGTCAAGTAAGGATTAATTTAAGAAAATTAATTTATCTTAAATGTTGATTAACCAAAAAAAATTTACCTCATGAATATTCATACGAAATTTATGAACTGCCACCAATTCTTTCTTTACAGTTTCCATATCGAAATATTCTTTACGATTTCCCAACATACGTACCACGATCTTCATATAGAAACTCTCGTGTCTCAAACCAGTTAAAGATTTGGGACCCATGAGTGGATTAAATTTCGAACGTTCCACCTTACGTAGAATTAAGATAGCGATCAAAGAAATATTTAACGAGAGGATTTTTGGGATTTAACGAATTTTGACTTTCAATTTGAAATACCTTTAACGTAACCGTGTCATTGGGATTCCAAGTCTTTTCAACGTCATCCAAATTTAAACCAACGTCTATAAACATTTTTGGTATAAATCCCAATTTTCTGGCACTTATCGAAAAATTAATCCAAGAAAAATCCGTGTCCCAATTGATAGTCGCCATTGGCCATTTGCCTAATCGATTGAAGATCAATTCCAATCCGTGTGCTGCCTCCGTGGGTGTTGCTGTTTCATGAAAATTACATTGGGTAATGAAAAAAATAATTAAGGTACAAAAAAAAAAAATACTTACTAATTTTACAACTTTGCCAATATAACTTCGCCAGACTAATAGCTCGATGCTCGTCAAGACGCACTGGCTGATTTAATTCCTGAATTATTTTTTTTTGAAGTCTTTCATAATGTTCAATAAGACTGCTGGCGTTGATTCGTGGATATTTATAAAAATTACGAGAATTATAAGGATTCACTTGTCCGCATGAAAATTTCATAAAGTCGTCACAGGGATTAAGTTTTTCGTCTATGGTATTTCTTATACGATTTGCTGGTAAAAAAATTAAAACGTCGGTATGTTAGATCCCTGTTTTTTTAATTAAATATATATTTTTTTTTATAAACTCAAAATAATCCAATTTACCTTCCGCGACGCATTCCGCCAATTGGCACTCTTCGGAATTGACAAAATTTTGAAAAATTATTCCAACGATAATTGACAAAATTGAACTGTGCCACTTCATTTTTGAAATACAAGTTGATCTTCGACGCGAACCCTTCGGACTAAGTCCTTTTTACCGGTAAGAATTTCATTGGCGAAAAATCGTTAAATCTTTCGCCAATTTCATTTGCCAATTACATCGGCTACCAATTAGTGCCATTTATACGTGGGCGTTAACGAAAGTCGAATACTCGTTTGCATTGTATGGTTTCTTCTAATAGCCCGAGAGAGTTTATTATTTTTTCTGGAATTCACGAGCGTTTCGTTGTTTGCATTTTCTTTTTTTAAAGCCGTTAACGGTAAACGTGATTTCGATAGCTCGTGAAACGAGTATAAAATTTTTCAAAATTTTCAATCAGACAAATTTTCATTGCCGAACGATTATCGAGGAAATGCGCGAAGACAAATGATTTTTGAAAAAATTTCAAAATCTGTAGATTTTGAAAATTACGTAAAGCGACTTGCTTAAATGTAAAATCCACTCGAACGTTCGTTTGCAATTCCAACCGTCTAGACTTCCGTCTCGTCTATTAAAACTTGAGAACAACAAGCGTCAACGGTGCTTCGCAATATCCAGTATTCATATATATTACGACCTGAAATGCCTGAAACTCATACAATAGTCATATGATTGTATAAATTTGAAAATAAGAAACAAAGAAAAGTTTCGCACATAATTTCTCATCATGTAATAAAACGTCATACGTAATAGAGTTAACCAAAATATTATGTTTGGATAAAGAATTTTGTGAATTTTATTTTTTTTTTTTAAATAGATATACGAGCGATTTATCAGATTCGCCTAATCGATCATGTCAAATACGTGTCCTAGTTCGTCTCATCAACTGGTCGCAGCATCCATTGCCTTTCGACGTGCTCGTCGTAAATTTCCAAAAAATCTTGAATTTCGGTCACGTTCAAGATATTATCAAAAGGAGCCAAAGGTATGCGTTAGTTAATCGCACAAGATAAAGAATATCGAAATAATAAAAGTTTCTCTCAGGTGACAACTCCTGTAAATAATAAATCAGGATTCTCATCGAGTAAACAAATTCGAAATGTTAAATCGAACAATTTGTATTTGCCTAACGTATGGATAAATGATTATCGCAAGACACCTGATGGGTTCCTAAAGACGGATATTAAGAGACCCGAATCGTCCTGTAGCTGCTGCCAGTGTCACTGTAAGCCTCGCAAAGACGGGACAAAGGAGATTGATGAAGAAAAATTGAAAAACGAAAAGAGTGCCGGTGACGTGAGGAACAGTATAGAAATGAAAAGTAATATTTATCCGGATTACGTGAAACAAAGTTTCGATGACGAGAGAAGAAAATATTTTGAAAAATTGCACAATGACAATAAATCGTCATGGACTTGCAAGTAAAAGACATTTTGAAAATATTACCAAAAAAAAAGAACTGCTAAAAATTGTATCATTGATTTCGTAGATCGAAGTCACCAGTCAGGACAAAGAGTTACGATAGGAGACCCTGCGGCCGCGAGATGGCAGCACTGTCCATTCTTTCGGATCGAACTAGAAACGTGAAAAATGATCCAGAAACTCAGTATGATCTTCTGACGTCGTACGAGACACTGCGACAGGATCAGGACGACTTTCCAGGTGGATTTTACGAGTGGGAAAATCGAAATCATTCAGGATTATCCACAAAGACAATTCCACGAGATGGCGTCGTGTCAGGTGGCTGCAGTTGCTGCGAGCAATCTTCTGAAATTACATCCAGACAAGAGAGTTGCCTCAGACCGTCCTTCGTGAAAGCTCAGCAGCTCGGGAGGATCTTTGACAGGAATTCTTCCAGAGGATGTTCCCGATACGTGCAACGCGGTAAGAAGTATCCCCGGGATTCGCCTTTGATATCCACGTCACTTCCGGTTCAGGAGGACGAAGTGGTACCCATCGACCATAAGGATTCGGTTACGATACTCGTGGAGAAATTTCGTGACTGTGCGAAAATCAAGGATCAGGATAGGAGGAATTGCGGGGAGATCAACGAGGGCAGGATCAGATCATTGCAAGAGAGTAACAAGATGACCTGTTACGGAAATAAAAAGTCCGGTGGCTGTAGAAAAAATTTTCAAAATATTCCAAACGATTTTCGAAAGATGATTTCGATAAATCCTCGTTCCAGAGCGAATGGAATGTGGAGACATACGTTTTGATGAATTATATTTTCATTTTACAATTTGTTTTTTTTTAACCAAATTTTCTTTACGAGCCTCGTCGCAATGTGGTGCATATTTATTTTGAGAACAGTGTACCAGAGTTTGAATTTTTTCTTTGTTTTTTTTTGAGATCAACATTTTTTTTTAATCATCCACGACCATCACTATTTTTTTTTTCATTTTCAGCTTGATTGATCGATTCCTTGCTGTAAAGAGATATGATTTCTTTGTAATGTTGTCTTTTTCGAATTAAAATTGTTCAATGACTTTTATCAGCTACCGTAATCGTCCCTTAAAGTCATTTTGAATCTTGTCGGCGATTTCTTTGACTTTTTCGTGACTGCCAAATTTTTTGGGTATATCGTCACGTGACATGACACTGTCGAATACTCGTTGACGTATGTTATCCAAAACGTCATTAACCATCTTTGATTCTGACGTCAAAGAATTTTTGATATTCTTGTTGTTCCGCCTAACGCGATATCCTCTAAAAAAAGCCTAACAGAATAAAATTAATTAGATATAATTTTTCAAAAATTAAAATTATATAATACCTGAATAACAGTAGCAGCCTGAACGACTTTATCCACGGTGACGCCTGAATTTTCATACATCATATCGGTCCAAGTAATAGTTTGAATAGTTTCTCCGAATTCCTCAGAATTTTTATTTTTACGATTTTTTTCGTACCTCCCACCTAAACGCATTATAAAAAAATATTGTCAAAGTAATAATCAATTTTTATTTCCACAAAATCATTTACCCAATTTCATTTTAATATTTCGCCTGGTATAATAACCGCGATAAGTTGACTGAATCAAAATGGCTGCGTTTGTAGCCTCTTCTTTGGAGAGCCCAGCCTTTTTCAAAATATCCAAAGTATTAATGGCAGCACGTTGCCATTGTATTTCCCCGCGCAATTCACCCATACGAAGTCTTTCGTAATGACCGCGAAAAGCTGCCTGTCGTGACGTCATTTTATTAAATTATAATAATAACAAAATTATTTATAACAAACGGCGACCTGTATCCTCGTGGCTGCTTCTTCCGCCTGATCTCGAGGCGTCCCAGTCGATTCCAAAATATTGGCAATCGATAGCCGACTTTGGTCCTCAAAAACTGTTTCTGTTAAAAAAATGTGGTTTTGAAAATATTAATGTCTGCTACTATTTTTCTTTTTTTTTTACCATAAATACCTTTACGTGTCTGCTCGTTGGGGGTCTCCATTAATTCCAAGTAAACTTGAAAAGCTTTCTGGGAATAACATTTTTTATATCCATAAAGTGAATCAATCAATTTTTAATTATCGCTGTTTTTCTTTTTTTCCTCATTCTTTCGCGTCTAACCTGAATTCTTTTGGAAGCCAAGGCGATCCCATCTAATTTCAAGCCTGAACTTTGTAAAATGGCAACGATCGATTCGCTTCCTAATACAACGTTGTTTACCACCTTTACAGCGACTAGGCGATTATTGGAAATAAAAATGAATTATTTGAGAGACAAAAGACTTTTTGAATATTTCAAAAAAAATATTATTTTACCTTTGGCATTCTCTCTCGTGATTAAAAGTGCGTCCACGTAATCTGCCACAAAACAATATATATCCTCTGGTTGTGTGCGAAGTACCTAAAAAAAAAAAATGAACAAAAAATTATTTCAAAATTTTTCATTCAAAATTGCAAATTTTTTTTTTCTCTCCATAACCTCGCGCACGATGTCACTACACAATTCTTGCAAACCGTCTGGTACTCTATATATATGTTTACAACTATGTTTCTGAAGCGTAACGTCCATCTTCTTGCAGAAATTTGTCAACAACGCTAGGAAAAAGCCTTCGACCGTAGTTTAGTACACAAATAATAATACGTACGAAGAATCGACTAAAAATTACCACGTGGCACTGTCATCGATCAGCTGTCAAATAAATAAAAACAAAACTTCAAAATACACTACCGGTACTTGAAAAGAAATTAAAAAATGTCCAACAACAATAACAAGCAAATACATAGTAATTGAAAACAAACTGAATAATGAATCAGTTAAATCATCATTAAAATAAATTATACGCAGAGCTAAGAACAGTTACGCAACAAAGCAACAATCGCTAATGATAGACTCGGTACTGTAATAAAATTGGTTGGTAAAATTCGAATCGATTAATTTTTTCTGTTGTGCATGTGAAATATGAAGATTGACGTAACGATAAAAAAAAAGTCCAATTAAAAATTCCATTGAAATAATTATTCATAATGTGTCTTGTCAATGATTGCCAATGGCACGATCAGTGGTGCCAACGTGGGGCATCCAGAGGAACTGCTCGACGGTTCGGTTACGAAGCTACTACGTATTTGATGCTGGATAGTCGTTAGTGTAGACTGTAGAATAGTCAGTGGTCAGAGTGAGCAGAGATTCTTATTATTAGTTGGAGAAACATGAGGGATGTTATAATATATTTAAATATATTAATGCTGACGTTATGGCTAGCATGTGAGTAATGTACATAAATTTATTATATTATATATGGTTACGGATAAGATTTTTGGGTCAGAGAAATTTTTGAGGAAGAAATAGATTTTTTGGTATTTTAATAATGATTTATTGATAGTTTTTTGGATTTTTGAAAAATTTATGTATCGTTGAAGATTTTATTTGGTTAATATATTTTATTTTTTTTTGGGCTCTGATCGTCGGAGATCTGTGGACCAGAGTGGGGACGTAACGGTTCCTTGTTTGAATGTATTTTTTTTTCTCAATCGGAATGTATCGATGAAGATAGTATGTATTGCGTAAACTGAGTTGTCCGTGAACTCTGTGAGAATCATAGATTTGAAGCCCTTTACGATGTTCAGGGACTCGGTCAGTCCAATGAAAGTTTCACGTGTTGAAATATTCTTGCGCGTTGGAAAAATGTAAATGAAGAGCGTAATAGGGCGAGAGACTATGGAGAGTTTAGTTGAAATTAGATTATTGGAAAGAGTTTAGAATCAGTGTAAATTTTATACTGAATTTTTTCAAAAATTTCTAGATGGAATTTTAGCAACGGATGACGTGTATGTGCGTGAGAAACGTCAGGGACCACCTGGAGGTGGTTTCGGAGGACCTGGTGGTCATGGAAGAGGACCACCTAGAGGTGGTCCCGGAGGACCTGGTGGTCCTGGAAGAGAACCACCTAGAGGTGGTCCCGGAGGACCTGGTGGTCCTGGAAGAGAACCACCTAGAGGTGGTCCCGGAAGAGAACCACCTAGAGGTGGTCCCGGAGGACCTGGTGATCGTGGAAGAGAACCGCCTGGAGGTGGTCCTGGAAGAGGACCACCTGGAGGTGGTCTCGGAGGACCTGGTGGTCCTGGACATGGGCCACCTGGTCCTCCTAGCCATGAAGAATTTCCAGATCAGTTTCGACCAGGTCAGGATCAACCCAGACCGCCTGGTCATGGAGTCCCACAATCTGAACAAATCAACGAACAATTTACCAACACTCCTGGACCACCTCCAATTGATTCCAATCGGAACAGATGCGAGTAAGTTCTCTGAATAAAATGACCTAAAGATCACGCTAACCCAATATTCTAACACAAACAACAGAGAAGGCTACTTCACTTGCGGAAGTGGCGAATGCTTCCCAAGCCTCGTCAGATGCGACAACCTGCAAAACTGCCGAGACGGTAGCGACGAATTTAATTGTAACGAACTAGCAGCAACCTCCACGTGAGTGATCAATTTTTTCATAAATCACAACAATAGCAAAAAATTGCTGTACCATCGATACCTATATATATCTATAACCGTTAGCGCTCCTGCCGAAGAAGCGTCAGAAGCAACCGTAAGGGGTTGCACACTTCCGGAAGTGCCGGAAGGTGGAAGTTATGAGCTTGGAGGTTGCACAAATCCTTGTAGCAAAGTACCAGGTGACAAAGTACCCAAGAATAGTATTCTTACATTCACGTGTGACAGTGGCTACACGTTACAAGGCAATACCATATCCTTTTGTCTCAATCAAGAATGGTACAAGCCACCGGTATGTTTGAGTAAGTATTTCTCTGTATACATGATCCTTCATAAAAATGATTCTGAACAATTCGACAACCTCAGGATCATTGTTTATTCTTGTTCCCTGTCTCTTTAAACAATTTCACCTACTTTTGTTTCTATCTAGAAACTTGTTCGACACTCAAAAGTACTAGCGTTGATATAACCTGTACATATCAAGGAAGCACTGTACCTTGCGAAGGCGCAATTGTACCAGGTACAAAAGCAAAACTGGCTTGTAAAAGTTCATACAAAATTTCATTGTACGAGGATCCTGCGTACAGAGAATTGACGTGTTTAAAAGACGGAATTTGGGATCGTCCTTTATTCCGTTGTCTTCCAGGTAAGAGACGTAGAGCTAATTAAAAAAAATCAAATGATTAAAAAAAAAATGAAAATTCCAAAAACGATTAAATCATCTTTTAATTCTCATACAGAATGCGGAATTGCTGTAGCGCATGGTAACACCTTGATAGTCAACGGATTCACTGCCAAAGTTGGCGTCTTCCCTTGGCACGTTGGTATCTACAGAAAATCACACAACGGCAATTACGAACAAATTTGCGCCGGGACGCTAATTAGTAACAACCTTGTTATATCCGGTGAGTTAACAGTTAAAAAAATTTTTTTTGTACTTACAAAAATTTCTTTTTTAGCCGCTCATTGCTTCTACGACGAGAGTAACGGCGCGTCTATGGACGCATCCAATTATGCAGTTGCAGCTGGTAAACAAAATCGCAGCTGGACAGCTGTTGAGAATTACGTGGAAAAATCGAATGTCGAAAGAATCGAATTGCCAAGTCGATACATGGGAGCACGTGGAAATTTTGCCACGGATATTTCTATACTTAAATTATCGACACCCTTTGTACTGACAGCGTTAGTCAGACCGATTTGTTTAGACTGGGAGAATAAATACGAGCGAGAACAATTGCAAGCTGGGCAAACTGGCAAAGTACGTAATTCGATAGGTCACTGATCGGAGAAGAAATTTTTTTGACTTATCTGATTATGCTGATATCTTATCAATTATTTCAATATGTCAAACAGGCTGTTGGTTGGGGCAAAACGGAAACTGGTTTACCCAGCGAGGATTTGCAGGAAATTAATTTACCTTTTATTCCGTTCGACGAGTGTCTGTCGACGGTGCCAAATGATTTTCGCCCTTACATAACCTCCGACAAATTTTGCGCGGGATATTTGAATGGTACGTATATAAGTGTAATAAATTTTTGGATTTTATCTCTGTTTTTTTTCCCCCCCCACAGGTTCCAGTCTCTGCGAGGGTGACAGTGGGGGAGGACTGTGCTTTGAGATGCAAGGAGTATGGTATCTGCGTGGTATAGTCAGTGTCAGTCCAGTCAAGGATAACAGCTGTGATTATAATTCCTACACAGGCTTCACTTACGTTAGTCACTTCAGGGATTGGATTCGTTCCGCTTACGTCACTTCTTGAGAAAAATGAAGAAATTAAAAAAGGCATTTTTATGGTAAGATTTTATTTACTTTGATACTAGAATTTTGTCTTGATAACAGTCATATCTGCTTAACCTGGTATACGGAGCATTTTGCTCTATGCGATGCATAAAGTACAATGTTTAATCGGAATAAAATTGAAAACAGCAAAGACCATGTGTAATTATTAAAATTGTATAAAGATATTTAAAAAATTGATAAAAAAAATGATATTTCCAAGAGATATCGAAACTTGGAGTTATCGAATTTCAAAATGATGGCGTTCAACGAGAACCATTATTTGAATTAATTCGTTCAAGGATTTTTTGTCGCTTGTCACGGTTCATGTACTTTTCTATTTAGATAACGATAAGTGATTATGTTTTCGTTTTTTGTTATGATTTCTGCTGACGCTACAGCTGTTTCATACGCGCATGTGTGTGATTAAATATACGTAGGTACATTGACTAATCGAAGTGACGTAACGTTTTTATACGCGAAACGGGGATTCCCAAGAAAGTGGGAAAAATGCTTATCTCCTTTAGTCGCTCGTGACGCTCGCGATGCGTCTCTCGTACCACGTAAACTCAAAAACATAATCAGTCAAGCAATGTTCGAGCGCCTCAGGAAGCTATGGAAGCCGTGCAGACTGAAAAAAAGATGGACCAGACCTAAAGTTCCGGAGCTGATCTCATCAGTGAATGAACTGGCGCCGCGTAGGAGCGATCAGAGAGAAGTTGAAAAGGAAAAAAATTCTTCTGCGAGAAAGGAGAAAATTTTCACGAAGGAATCATCAGCGAAACGGTGCGATGGAAACGACAGTGAAAACGAAGCGGAGCAAAGTGTCTTTGGGTTCTGTAGCGAAGTGGATCTGTACGAGAAGAAAGAAGTGAACAGACTTGAACAAGAATTAAAATTGTATCACAGGGAGCATTGTTCGGCGCTCAACGAAGTGGGTCGTCTACCTAACCTAAAAAGGGAACGTGTCATCGGTACATTGAACAGTCACTATCCCCCAATTGATTTTTTGGACTTTTGCGTTATCGCTAGTGATAACGATTCTGAGCTCGCCCAGAGATTCGTCGATGTCCTACGCGATCAAGGCCTATGCGGTCGCGTAGCCGGAAGTGGCTTAGGTGGTGACATATTTCAAGAATACGACGTCCTCATCAGCTCCAGTACGAAGATTATGTTCCTTATCACCGAAGACTTTACGGCCGATAGATTTTGTCGTAGATTACAGAGCGCCGCAGTCTTTCAAAGTTTGCTCACGCGAATTTCCCAGGAGCGTGATAAGTGTGTGCCTGTCTTTGTCGAAGCGCCGGGACGCCCTCCGCCTAGGATACCTCTACCGCTGATCGGCGTCGCTGGATTGAATTTGTCAGAGCCACGTGCTATCGTTCAAAGAATAAGGAACACCTACACGGCGGAAGTGAGAGGAACTAAAATTTTGCGAGCTTTAAGTTATCTCGAGGAACGTGAAAATTTTTGTAAACGTCTTTTGAGCGACGAATCTTTTGATTTGCTTTTTGAGAATGACTCTTTGAACTTTAATGATAGCGTTGCGTCCATGATCCCTGATCGCGAGTCTGGCGATAGAGACGTACTGTTTATCGGTGGCGCCACTGCTGGAGGGATAGTGTCAAACTGTTCGGAACCGGTTACACCGGTCAAGGGCATTGTGTCTGGGGTGGAATCGTTGATCAGCGGCTTGGGTATTTGTGCTGATGAAGATTCCAGACGGGAATTGACACTGAGCGAAGATCAGATGCAGCAGTGTGTGAACGTCGAGGGATCTTCGGATGTTCATGTTGGACCACGAATTAATTTAATCGTTAACGTTCATAACGGACCTGTTACTAATGTCGTGTCCGATGCTGAGTAGATCTTATTGGAACAATTGTTTTGTATTGTGTTATCAGCTGTATGGATTTTTTATTGCCATCGCTCTTTAATATGAATTGCGGTTCTTTTTATGATTGGATTTTTCAATTTAAGAGAGGATTTTGGCATTTTTTTTTCAAAGAAGAAGGATTCTATAACGTTAAACCAACTTTTGAAAATACAAATACGGAAACATTGACTGTGCGTAATCGAGAATCGTTAAGTGAAATTGTATCGTTATCTACGGATAGTGATAATATTTTGGAAACGTCAATAGCGATTTTAAAAACTATGGGAATCAACGTGTCTGACAATAAATTGGAATTGTCGTTAACCAGCATTGTCAAGCGTTTGGATAACGAATTACCGCTTGTGGCTGGAAATGAAAATTCCGATTTTTTGATAATTTCGACGGAAAACGATAAGGAGGCTGCTCGTCAAAGTTTACAGAGACTTTATAAGAATTACAATCTCATCGGTATTCTTTACAATGATAGTGTATCGATCGGTGCCGATTTTTTTGAAAGTTTCGAAAATTTCGCAAGGCGCACCACTAAGTTAATTTTCTACCTTACCGACGACTTTGTGCAGGATGATTTTTGTTCCCGCTTGGTGTCGCTGGTTTATTTGTACAACCGTGCCGATTTAATGGACAAGGTGGTGCCGATCATGGCCGAGGATTCTTTAGACATAGAATTGCCACGCTGTCTGCAATTAGTCGACAAATTATGGCTGGGCAGTTCAAGGCAAATAGAAACAAGATGGCCGCGCATTTGGACAGCGGAAGTCCGTCAAGCACGACTGATTCGCGAGCAAGAAATTTTGCAAAACTACGATAGCCAAAGATTAACCAAGCTTCGCGAATTTCTCGGAAAACTCTACGGCGTTACCCTAAGACATTGATAACTCGATAAATATATCTCAATTTTTTTTCTTTTACCAAAATTTTCTCGATGCCCCTCGATCTTATTCGTACAATTCGCAAACTTACATTTTTCTTATGTATTGTCTGATTGCGTTTAACCAATGTCAATAACGTTATCACGATATTCCAAAAAGTACCTATAATACGTGTCCTCGCATTGAGAATGATTATATCCAATAAAGAAACGAAGTTGCCCACAAGCATACATACTTTTGTATACTACGATAACCTTAAAGAATAATCATAATCATCTTATAGAGAAAAATTATCATTATTCTCATCGCCAATGCCATTCAATAAATTCGTCACAGTGTATCACGAAAATCCAAAGCAGACACAAGATTCCGTCTTTATCATCCAAAAGAGACAAGTCAATCTCGAAATTTGAAATTGACAAAATTATGTATAATCAAAATAAATTTTATCGCCGTACCTGGATCCTAATCAGTATACATATAAATCAGAATAATACATTATTACAGCACATTTCCAATAGCCAAAACTTAATTCCGTGTCGACGTAATATACAAATAGGATCCATATGATTATATATATACATATGATAAAAGCAGATCGATTTTGTCTCCATGTAATTCACACGTATGTACCGTGGGTATGTTTGCCAGCGGCTAGAGAGAGAAGAATAGATAATGAGAGAGTGAACTTGGGGGGGGGGGGGGCGGTTGGTTTACAAATCCAAACAAAATATTTTACTCTTATGGAAAGGCAGTTTTCATTATTACCATGCGAGCTGTAGGTAGCAGTAAAACAGTGGCGCCACTCCAGTATAATTATGCACGGGCATATATGGTACTACTATTATACATATATGAATCAGAGATGAGTAGCGAGATGCACAACGCTACGGTTTTAGGCGATACCAAAATCATGGGGCTAAGTCGTAGCGGCGAGTCTGGAAGTAGGATCTTGTGATCATCGCCTCCGTCGACAAAGCGAATTCCGTCGTAGCCGAGCGAAAGTGAACACGAACCTGCAGCTTCGCGGGCAGGGGTTCTCCGCTGCCTCTCCGCTGGTTCCTAAAGCAACCCTTAGAACGAGACCAGGAACTACAGAACTTCTCTAGAACTATTGATAAAGCCTATTGCTGAAACATTT
>JASANN010000300.1:449033-466144 GCA_031762395.1 Calameuta pygmaea | reverse complement strand
TAATACTGCTTTTTTTCGTTCAGTTTAATTAATTTTAAATTCCTGACCCCCCCCCCCCCCCCCCCCAAGTAAATAATATGATTTCAATATTTTTTTTCTCTCAGGAATTCACAGCCCTCTTGTGCTTGGCATAGTTTTTTTACACGTGCTTTTTTTTTTATGGGGATCATCTTTATAGGAGCTTATTTATGATATAGTCCGTATTTCTTTTTGGGGTTGGTTTTCATAAATCGTCGTCGACATACCAATGCAATCGTGCATACGTATCTAGAAATGCGTCGAATCCTCGCAGAGCCGCCAACACGCAAACGGAATGCGAAATGCGAATTATCCTGCGTCACGCTTTATTGAATTCTAGCTCCGTCGCTAGTGGCGGTTTTCAAAAAGGCTAAATTATTCAAGGTACCTCTCTTCCTTATCCTTCGTCTCTTCACCTATCAGGTACCGACTTCATCCATCCACCCTTCCCAGGTCTTACGGAATGATAATGAGCTGGCATATCTTTTCTCCATTTCCCCCCTCACCCCGTTAAATATTCACCAGATTTTCTACTTTGATTTTTCGAAAATAAAAACTCATCCGAGTCGGACGCATCCTCGAGTGACGAAGACGCGGGGCGTCCCACCCCTCGTCTTCTGGAACTTATTGTTAGTAAGAAGACGCCGGGTTCAGTTTCGAGGACAAAAGGGCTGCTTGTTCATCCTTTGTTCCTTGTCAGTTGTCTGCACGTTTGCCGTTGATTCCAGGATTTACCAAGGATCGGTATTGTCCTGGCAGATTGGTTCTTTTCTCAATTCATGAAACTAAATCTGAGACTTTTTGTATATAACAACAAAAAACGACGCCTTCACGTAACTGCCTGACAGCCTCCAACCCAATGATGATAAGATCTTATCCCAAAGATCTTCATTTGCAATAAGATTGACTGTACCTTCAATCTAAAAAAATGAATTGCAGTTTTTTCTCCTTTGATGCTTTTTTGTCTTATCCTTATTTTTTGTCGCTTTCATAAAAAATGCAGTGTTAACTTGACTTTATCACTGGACCAATTAGAGGGAAGTACTTTTTGAACACAGACATATATATATATATATATATTATATACTATGTATCCAGGTCATTTAGCCCAAACGCACCACCTGAATATGGTTTTACCATAAGAGTCAAATAGGCGCGCTAACTTCAGACGGTGCGTTTCTACTAAATAATCCTGGATATACATATATGTATGGCTAAGGACGCCGGAGACTTTTAGGCTACGTTCGAGTATCCAGCTTTAATTAAACTTCAAGTTTCCAGGATTACGACTCGGCAGGACGATGGAGTCACGTGTGTTCTTAATGCCGAAACGTGGGCCGCACGTCGTCGTCCCTCAGCGAAGGGTTAGCAAATGATCCTGGAGGAAAGTGGGTCCTGGTTCTGGGATGCGTGGAATCCAGGGTAGAAAATTCTTTCACCGCTTCGTCTTGAACCACGTGCGCTGGAGACATCATCCACCACCATCTGCATCAGGGGCCATTTTCATAGGGCGATGATTAATGCTGAAAATCTTGGTGGGAAAAAAAAGTGATAAAAAAAGACAAGGAAAGATACTGCATTATGCAACGAGCGTCCGAGCGCTGGGATAAGTGGGTATAATCGTCGGCTCTGTAGCTCCAGCGGATGTTGCGTTCATCCAGAATGGACCATTTACTTTATATCATTTTCGACTTTTTTCTCAATTTTTTTTTTCTTTTTTTTTCAGAGAACTATAAATTCTCAAGATGGTTGGATATGGCTGCGTCACTAGTGGCCGTACGTTTTAGAAAGTCACTCCCAGAAGTTTCATCCCTTAAAAGGTATCTTTCGTCCTTGAGAAGAATTTTGGAAGTTTGCCCAAGACCAAGAGAGAGAAGACATACCCCTTTAGCTTCGGTCATTTTGCGGAAGTTATGTCGAGCAAGGATTTCTCAATGGGATTTTTGGTGCTGATAGGAAAATGAAAATTAAAAATTAATTTAAAAATATTTTTTTTACCTGCAGTTTCGTCGGATAAGTGAAAAACGGGGAGAAATTTCAAAATAATGGAGATCTGGCTGATCACGAAATAAGGTTTAGAGACAAAATAAATGAAAACGTCAAAGATGGTCCGTTCTGATGGGGAAAGCACATTTGGTACTTGTTCAGCAATAAAACTCAAACCCGGATGCTGCCATTTCGCAGTGGCCTGTTGCTCACTCGAGATACGAAACTCTCTTACCGCCTTTTATTACTTTATTTTACTCCCGAAACCCGACCCACGCTACCCCAAAAAACTACCCTCCCAAAAACCCGACTGAAGGCTTTACGCTGTACCGGGTTCTCAAGCACCAAGAACTTTTCCTCTAAGTAGTAGGTACCAACCAACTGCACTTAGCCAGACCGTGTACTTATGTGTAGACATCTTAAGGTAACGCTAAACGAGCTTCCCGTTGCTGCCGTCATTACTGCTGGCGCTGTTGCTGGTCCAGCAACAGTGCAGCTATCGGAGACGATACTTCTAGCGCATTTTGTGTGCATTTTGGAACGCGGCAAAACCGAAAATTGCTGAACCCCTAATGGAACGTGTTGGCCGACATAACTATCCAAGGGTAGTTTTTCTCGGGGGATGAATAAACGAGCAGCACTTGGGTGGGAGGTCTGAGAAAATTATAAAAATACAATTTTAGAAGCAAGAGAATTTTCAATAAAATTACATTGCCAGTGTAAAAGTGTATTCCGGTTCATGGAATCTATTTTGGTTTTAAATTTAGTCTGATATAATTCAAATATATTTTATGATTTAATATAATATAAATTATTACGTCACCCAATTTTTCAGCCCCCATTAACTTTGCACGAGAATGCTTTGATTAAAAATTTTAAAAGATACTTCGAAGCATACCAAAAATTTAATTAATTCTTTATTGCGCCAATCAAGCCATTTTCATGAATTATACGTTTTTCAATATTTCGCAAGGTATCCTTCGGTTTCTCAGCAACAACCGCCGCATCCGGAATTACCACCGCCGCAACATTCCGGTCCGGATCTTCTTTTATAGTTCCTTGGAAAGCAGCAGGTGCCGCCACTGGATCCTGCGCAGCTGTAAATCTTTCCACAAGATTGTCCACCGCATCCTCCACAGGGATGAAAATCCTTACAGGATTGACACTTGCACCTTGGCAAGGATTAATGCGTATTTGCCAAATATGAAAATTGGCCAATACAAAATTTTCGTATCACTTACTTGCAAGGAAGTCCTTTGACGTAGCCTCCGCCGCAACATCCACCATCGACTTGTCCGCCTCCAGGATTATCGCTGCACGCCGCTCCTCCGCATCCGCCGCAAGGACAACATCCTTTCGTACTCATCTGAAAATTTTCAGGAGCGCAAATTTGACGTTTGGTGAAGCAGACCGGTAATAATGGCGGACAAGGACGTCTTCTTGGATATCTGTACGACGAGGGACATGGAAATGACTGATATTGATAATGCGAAGCGGAATTGTATCCGGAAGAGGATTTAAAACTTTGCGGAGAATCGCATCCGGAATAGGATTTGAAGCTGTGCGGAGAATCGCATCCGGAATAGGATTTGAAGCTTCGCGGAGAATCGCATCCGCCGCAACCTCCACGGGAACGCATATTTGCGTTATCAGTTTTGAAAATTTTTTCAAAATTTTCATTCCAACTTGTATCTTCATTGGCACTTCCGGTGAACGGAGCTACGAAGTTCCTTGTGTATGAAAATTTATTTGTACTGCCGCCGCCCCTAAGACGTTTATCATCAGGACAGAGTGAACATTCCTGCGAGATGTTCATGTTTCCTGAATGTTTATTGAACATTTTTGGAACTGTTGTTTCTGAAAAATATATACATATATATGTGGATTAATGATGATTGCTGTATGAATAATGATGAACAATGATTTTACTATTTTGACAGCAGCATTGCCCTTGGACAGATTGCCTTGATTTTGTTACTGTCAGACCTGATCCTGGTCCACGACCTGGCAGGCCTCCGCAGCAATTAGTGCACTGTCTTGATTTTGTAGTTGTATATTCGATATTCGGGGTTGTTTGTATACCAATTTTGTTTGTATCTGTTCAAATTAATTTTTTGTTCATGATGATTTATTCAGTTTTTGAAATTCTATCATTTTAAGGTAATTGATGATATTACCAATCGAACGGATTACTGGTGGTGCTGCTGTCATTGGATGATGATGTTGCTGATAACGTTGGTAGCCGTGATGATCGTGATGGTGATGGTATGAATTTCTGAAAAATATTTTGTAATATTTTTTTTTGCTTTTATATATGATATTTACTTACTTCTCTTTCGTTGGATATTCGCTACTTCTTTTATGAGCCTGATGAATTTTTCTGCAAATTTGTATTATTGAAGCTGATACAAATAAAGTCTTTAAAAATGCGATATCTTTAAATGATGATTCTCACTTGACGTCTGTTGCTGTCATGTTGACATTTTGCTCGTCGACTTGTCGATATTTACTGTGATTTGACAATTTTGACAATTTATGAAATTATTTTGACAAATGGAATTTTTTATATTTACTTTCCGTATCTGATTCCATTTGCAGTTTTTGAGTATGACGAATTAGGATGCGACGGTAGCATTCTATGTGATACAATGGTACCTTGTGATTAATTAAAATTTCGATTAGTCTTTTTGAAAATAATTTTTACTTAAGCCGAATGATTTAATTTCTGTTCAAATTTCAAAATGCGAATTTAACCAAACTGTCATAAAGCCAAAATACGTATGTCTTTTGCGCGACAAATGACGCAGAAACAAAAAAAAATAATATATAGTCATCTGACATGTGCCTGATGAATAAAAAAGTCTAATTACATCATAATCATCATTGAAAAAATAAGTTTGATCATTTATTGTAGAAAAAAAATTTTCTTCGATTTTTCTTTGTCTTTTTTCCATTTTTATTATTCTTTTCATCACGTTTTCAAAATTCTATATTTATTTTTGCTTTTTCGAAAAGAACTGTCGAATTACAAAGTCTTGTATAACTTTGATCCACGATCATTAATGTTCACACCGATTGCGGTTATGTCACACGACGTCCCTTGTTGCGTCTGCGTCCAGACGTGGTTACGATTTTGAATGACGTCACTTCCTACAATGGCAGTTGCTATTGTCTTGCGATTCTTTTGGTGCTTAGTGACGTCCTCGGACATTCTGTTTCCGGTGTATATCGAAATACGTTCTTTGTCCTCTTTGCCAGTATGGCTCGGACTATATAAACATTTTGAGTTTGTTGGATTCGGTAAAAGCTTTTGGCCGTTTGGCGACGTCATTGTTGACGTACCGACGTCGGCGTCCAAACCACTATGACAAACTGATGCTTCCTGCTTGTTCATCCGCATCGAACTGGTGAATTTGCACGTGCCAAAATTCAACAGCCTCGCTTCGTCATTCGGCCAGTGATTGAGTGAAGATTTTTCATAATTTTTATTAATTTTTTGGAAATTTTTATCAACCACGTTCGGTGTGCTGAAATTTTTATTTTTCGTAGAAATTTGACAATTTTTTTTTTCTTCCCTTAACTTTGCACTTTTTCTCGCAACTAGTTTAGGCCCATAAACTTTTTTTGAATAATTCACAGTTATAAATTTGCCAGTGCAACATTCACGATTTAAATTTTCACTTTTCAATGGCTTATCAGTAATTTCGTTTTTGGATCTTTTAACCAAAATTGTTACGTTACTTGAATCCTTTTCAAAATTTCTTGCTTGATTTGATTCATTATCTTTTTTGGAATTACTCATCTCTTTATTTGGTTCAACATTTTATTCTGATTTTTTCCATTGGTTTGCCTCGTACACGGTTTTTTGAGGGTTGATAAATTTCTCACGTTAAAATATATGGTAATTTTATTTTGACATTTTTCCAAAAGTTTTACTCCGATACTGATTAGTGTACGGAGGTTATGATAGAGTTAAACTCGATTCTTCATCGGAGTTAACTCTGCATCTGATATCAGAGGAGGACATTTCGTCCAATTGGTCATTAAAATTTTCGGGGGTAAATTCAAAGAATTGAAGCAGGGTTGGTGTAAAAATATTTTTAAGCAGCTGATACTACAAAGATACTAAAAAAAAGTATTCAAAATAGTTAATTATCGAAAAAAGGATTGAAAAATTATATCCCTTTAAAAATTTTCAAAATTCTACCACTTTCTTGCCAGTGGACAATGAGCATTACGACACACCCGAATATTCGAAAAATCATTGGTCAATGTATTGGTTCCAAAATTTTGTGATTTTTTTCCAAAAACACGTAAGCTTTGCCTGGAATGTACATTCTTAATTCTATGTCTAGAATTGCTCCTTGATCTGCTACTTTTGTTACCGAAACTCGTTTCGGAATTATCATCTCTTTGAATTTTCAAACTTTTCTCAATTCCCAAAAAGGCAGAGTCCAAAATATTTTTCAAAAATTTCTTAGCCGTACCAGTGTCTGCGTCTATAGATCCGTGACTACCAGTGATATCATTCACGTTATCAAATCTCTTATCAGGACATTTATTAACTGTAAAATAACCTATTTTCTTGGATGCCGTTCTCTTGATTCTCTTGGAAACTCCTTGAGCTCTCTTTTCACAATGTATATCTGTTTTTGAATTATCAATTTTTTTGCTTCCACTAATTTTACTAATTTTATCAGGCACCCATGAGCCCCATCTTCTAGTAGAGTCACTCATATCATGTTCAGACGTAACATTCCTAATCGATCCTTTGATCAACCGATCATCATCATTAAATCCATCAACATCATCATCGCAAAAAAGATTTTGACTTTTTTCTTCCCTTTTCTCAAATTGCCCATGTTCTGCATTATCATATTTGCATTTGTCTGACCGAGAAATTCCTTCCTTTCTTCCTCCACTAACCTCACCTGCATGATATCCGATTAAAAAATTCTTCCGAATTTTGCATTGGTCTCGGATACCTTGACACCCCTTGAAAGGGACAAAAATGTCTTTACACTTATTAATTAAATTTCTAATTTTGCCCAAATAATTATCACATCCCATACGAGCAGTGCACGTGCCGCAATCTTGTGTCAAGTCCCGATTGGATTTTCTAAAAGAAAAACACCCCTAAATTATACTAAAAAAAAAAAACCTAAAGAATTGAAAAACAATAAATTAATTAAAACCAATCAAAGGGATTGTCAATGAAGAATTATTTTATCCGTATAACCCACGTGGGTAAGTTTCACGTGTAAATGCATAGGGACGACTTAGCCCATGTCGTATAATGAATTTTCCACTGTACCATTTAAACTCCGTATGGCTCAAAAAATGTCCGATCCTTTGTTCCCATTGATCTTTTTAACGACACCATGAGCCAATACGGGTTTTAACCCTACGTACACTTTGTGCAGAAAATGCATTTAGGCATTTAAACAAAATAGGGGCTGATTGAGAATTCAATCCTGCCGCCGAATTTACCTGATAGTCCGTTCACTGCAGTCTGTCATGCTCGTTGTCCACTGACAGGAAACGTGATTATGTCAATACGTGTCAGCTGGAAAGGAATGTCAATACGTAATGAAATTCCGTGACGTAATTGATACGCGCCTAGTGACAAAGTTCACACACGAACATACGACGACCAGAATTTGTTTCAAGACAAAAGTCGTACGTATTTCGTAATAATGTCCTGTAGGATTTCGATTAAAAAAAAAAATTAATGAAATTCTAGGAAAAAGTTTGTTTTCTTTCGTGTCAAATAAAAAAAAATTACTCGTGTACCAAAAGACATAAAGTTTTAATGGCACTAAATCGGATTAATATCTCAAGTAATATGCACTTGAGTATACTCAACTTTCAGCATATTCCACTACTTCGCTAGGGTGTATAATAATGGCCGTTTTTAACTAAGTTCTCTAATTAAACCCGTTATAGGGAGACGTACGAGATGGCGGCATTAAAAATTAGCATCGGCAACGGGCAGGTTGCGCCGTAACAACACTGAATATTTCATTTTTAATAAAGAGGGGTTGTCGAGTGTGGTGCAACTGGAAATAGTATATACGTCTAGTATATATATATATATAGGTTTTGTTAGCAGTGCTCTCAGCATACAAGGATCATTTGAATGCCGCATAAGAAACGACGTCGATAATATTTTTTCTCGCGGTTTTTTTTTTCAACAGGTAGAAAATACAAAACGAAAGAAAAATGGTCCGAGGCTGATTGAACAGAAAGATCGGTAACTCGGTTCTCTTTGCAATATCGTAATTTCATGTCGCCACCTTCCGTCACGTGCGAATGTACGTGGAGGGTTAATGTGATCTTTCGTAAACTACCCTTCCTCGAAGAAAGCACCCTTAGAAGAATTTTCATCGTGAGTTCTCGGTTATATCTTCTTGGAGCCGTAAGAATATATTTTCAGGGTTGCATTTGTATAATGTATCTGATAAACGCGTAGGGGATGGTGCGAGTCTGCAAGGGGTGGCTGTCACGTCGGGGGTTGATGGATGCCGCGACGGCTTAAATTTTTGGTAAATTCTCAGCGTTCCTTGCCTCTCGTATATTTGTAAATCTACCCTTACGCGCTGCGTCAGTGCATTCGCAGTAAAATCCAGAGAGGGGTGGGTTCCGGAGGGCGCAGGGGAGGAACTACCCCAATCCCAATGGAGAGGCGGGCTGAGCCTCTGCCTTCTTGAGGAGCGGAGGGTAGCGCGACCGAGCCGACTTACCTTTACCTTATTTTCGAATTTTTTTTCCTTTCTTCCCCTTATCCCTCCCTTCTCGATAGGGGATGGAGGGTCGCTCGCCATTGGGTGGTGTGAAATTGTATTTCGCGTCTTTCAGGGGTGGAAAGACGGGAGAGACGAGTATCCCGCGTGAATATAAAATTTCGTGTATTTTTCCACCGGCCTATAGGTAATCCTGGCTGCTTCTTTTCATCCCCTAAAATGACGTACAGCGAATAAAGAAAAAATCAACCCCCCCTCGTGAGCAGAAGACGCTGACGCTCGACTAAGAACCTCCCAATGAAAGCTTCCACGTTAACGACCGCACGAACGATTTGCCAACTGATGCTTCAAACGAATCGAGGGTTTTGAATGAGCCTTACGAAAGCAACCCTTAAGGAATAAAAAGTCGTATTTAAACGTAAATATAATAAGGGTGCTCTGCTGGTTGTACCATCGAATCATTTTATTTGGACCACCCCTTCTACCACCATACGCGTGCAATCCATTGAACGAGTATTTGACATTTTGTATTTGCCGCCATTGCTCATTGCTAAGGGTGCGTTCCGAAATTCGAAAGCAACCCTTAAGGAACAAAAAGTCAAATTTAAACGTAAATATAATAAGGGTGCTCTGCTGGTTGTACCATGGAATCATTTTATTTGGACCACCCCTTCTACCACCATACACCTACAGTCTATTGAACGAGTATTTGAAAATTCGTATTTGCCGCCATTACTCATTGCTAAGGGTGCGTTCCGAAATTCACTGATAGTATAGCGAAGTCAATAATCAAATGTGATATCCGGGGGACTGTTCTGCATTGAAATTCATATAAAGATGGCCCCTCTAACATACATTTTACTTGTAGCTATATCTGTCTATATACAAAGTAATAATATAAGTATCTCCAGGTATTATATACAGGGTCGTTCAGTAAAAACGTGCCAACTTGGTTTTACCAAAGAAATGAAATTCAACATGCTCACTTCGGGCGATGCTTTCAGACTGAATAGTCCAGTACACTTGAATTACAACCAAGAGTATCCGATTAAAGTGATAAATGGTATAGAAATAAAATTAAGAGATCAACTGGAGTTACGAAGTACTAAAAAAAAAAAAAGATTTATGTAATAGTGTTATGCAATCTGCAATAAAAAGTTACTTTATTTTGTAAATAAAAAATAAAAGATGTTAGCCCCGATGGAATTTTGCGTCTAGACGCTTTGTAAACGTTATTTAAGCATAGTACTTTTAACGATCCTTGTATAGATATATTCGGATATATATAGATATATGCCATCCATGTAAGTAGATACGGCCAGACTTTTTCAATACGTGCAGTACTAAATAGGTACGAGTAAGGGTGCGCATTTGACTTTTCGTAACTTCCCTTAATTATGACCCAATAGACCATATGTAAATTATGTGGCTTCATAAATAATTTTTTTTAATATATACATATGCATATGTGTATTTGCATGTTGTTGATGTAAGTAGAATACGTGTTATAAGGGCCAGACTTGTAGGCACGTATGATAGTGGATAGGTAGGTAGATAGTCAGACAGGCAGATGTGCTTATATAAGGGTGTGCGTTTGTCTTGGGTGAACACGCGAGGGATGTTCAGGGATCTGTATGATGCGACGTTAGAGTGGTGCTCTTGAGACACCAGACACCCCTTCGCCTGTCTGGTCACACGGCAACCCTTTTTAAGTGGCGAGTATTATGTCACTCTTGCGCTTTAATAGACACGCGCACTTCGATGCGTTAGCGTGGGTGAATGAGAGGAGAAAAAATAGGGTGAAAACGGCGGCGCTGGGTGAAGAAAGAGGGAGAGGGAAGGGAAATCTTTTCTTGAAATTCGAAGGAACCGTGGGCAAAGTTACTTTCGCGAAAAAGAGGGTAGTTTCTTGATGGAGGGTCGCTCATTGAGATTTTGTCAATTCGGATATTCGAAATTTGGTTCGGGCTAAAAAGAAAAACGGATAAAATATCATTAAACTTTAATCCGAGGGTCTTGAGTTCTCGCGGAGAGATCGAAAAATCTTTTCGTAAAAAATATATTGCCACTGGTTGTTTTTCGAATAAATTTGGAAAATAATAATAAAAGCAGCTGCCACGCGTGAGAATGTCAGAACTTTTGGTTGGCGGGCTCGTGTGTACCGAACTGAGAATAAAGTTCGAGATTCTCAAGGGAAATAAGTCGGCTCGATTAAAAAGGGCAGTAAGGCGTTTGGGAAAGTCGTTCGACGTGAAGGAATTAAGGGTAGTGAGTATACCTGTAAAACTGAAAGCTGTCAAGTAACTAAAAAAAAATTAGAAGTTCGAACCCGAAATAAATTCGAGTTCCAGATCGTCAGGAAACCACCCCCAAACAAAGGTCTTAAATATAAATTGGAGCATAAAGTAAAGAAAAAAAGTGTCAGACTAAATGACAACGTAAGAGTTGAAATAAATTATTAAAAAAAATTGCAGATCCACTTTTCACTGAAATATCCACGATTCCCAACATTAATATCAACATCAAGCGTATCAAGAATATTCGATCCATGCAATTTCCAATTTCCATATATCTCCTCGTCAATTGGTTTTAATTGAAATTTAAAGGATGGCCGAGAGGGAAGAATTATTTTCTGCGTTATCAACAGCATCGATTCAAAAGCTTGATAAGCTGTTATACGCAAAGCTGTAGACAGCCAGTAGAGATAGATAATCAAGGCCAGACCGGAGGTGAGCCAGGCATGTTAACCAATCAATCGTATAGGTAGCAGGGCTGTACCAACCCTGGTTGGGTTGTTGGAGGTTTGAGGGATTGCTGAGGGGGTGGGACCACTGCTCGGGCAATTACCTAGACCCGATCTGGCCACAGTCCCTCGAGCGTAATCACCAACACGTGCTGCTATTAGGCGTGCACGTGATCGATGTATTGAACCTGGCAGAAAACGAGACCCTGCTGGGATACTAGGATCAGATTTTCCTGAAAATCATCAGATCTACATTGTCTGACCCCGTAGGGTCCGTATCTACTTGCTATACCAGGTCCAACGTTTTTAAATATTACACGTAAAATATTAGACTCGAAGCTTTCGCAGCGAGAATTATTATTAAAATTCATAACTTCCGGATGGATACCACTTTTAGTTTTAGCATATTGGCAATACGTATAATAATAATGGATCTTTGGATCCAATGAGACACATGAATGAAAAAATCCTGTAAGAAATCCATATAGAAAATCCGTATTATATATCAGAGATAGTATTGGCCGTTTGTCTGTGCATTCCTGTACGTATCTACTTGCAGGCCGGCTGCGACTAAGGAGAAAGTATTGCCAGGATTAGACCAGAGGATTATGGTTATAGGGATCATCGTATGTATTTTTAAATTTATGTCAATGGCCATTTGGTTTATGGACTCAGGACGTAGAGTCGTGGAAGGTTTGAAAAATGGAAAGAAAAATTTTTTAGTGCAAAAAGAAAATTGTCCGACTAAAATAAATATCAAATGAGAAGGATATTTTGTATTCGTATCTAATATTTAATTTAAGACATTGTCATTATAATGTCATTAATTCATGGTCCTCGTGGCAACGCATCCTTGATCAAACCATAACATGATTCAATACTATTCCTTCGTTTTTTTTTTTCTAAGTCCTCCAAACGCCAGTGAAAGGACTTTCTTTATTCTGAGAGAGAACATAGAAAACAAGGATTACCGACTTGTCGCGGAGTTAATCTTCTCATTTGATGTAACTTGAATCCTGGGAAGTATTTACGAATAGGGGAGACATGATTTTGGTAAAAAAAAGGACGTCCCATGATGTCTGACCAAAGTTTTACTGTCACCACTGAATTTTATTTTACTGAGGGATATGTCTGAACCGGATGGGTTTTTACTACTAGAAAAGTAAAGGCGGAGAGGAAGGGAATGAATTCAGCCTGGTCAAAAAATCCGCTTTGATAATTAGTTAAAGACGACCAAGGATTGGGAAAGGGTTAGGGGGAGGGAGATTTTCCATGGATTCCGGTGGATCCAGTTTTCAAGGGTTGAATAACACGAGGGGTGGTTCCTTTTAATTCTCAAGGAATTCCGCGAAATTATATTCTTGAAGGGTGAGACTGGAGTCGGCAGTTTTTAACCCGAGCAATTCTAGTCTAGGGGTTGGAACGACAGATGAGAATAAGAATAATAATAATAAGAGGGTTGGATAGGGGGTGGCGAATGGAAGGGATTCGCCGGTACGATGTCCCGAACACGTTTCTGCCCCTTTTAAAGGGGAATGATAAAGAATAATCATTTAAATAGACTCGGTCAACCCCTAGGGAAAATTTTAATATGCGAATAGCGCGACGCATTAAGTTTTCTTTTTTCTTCATTTTTTTTTTTCACCCTCGACTCAACCACTTAGTCACCTCCGATTCCGTTCTACCCAGAGAGTCTATTGGTCTAAATCCTTTTTTTTGCGAGCTCGCAGCTGCAATTTTGCGATTTTCATTTATTACCCCTAATTACACGAATGATCTCTTATGAGCATTGACCTTAACTCCCATTTTTTTTAAATTCTTATATTATTTAATTCTCGAGTTGACGGCTACTTTGTCTCTACTCTGCATCAGGAGAATGAATTATGAAATTGTACAAGAAAATAAGAAAAAAAAAAGATTTTTTTTTTAATATTAAGAATTTTATACGAGGAAGGTCGTCTAAATAAAAAAGTCTTGATATACACTTTATACAAACGAAATATACGTACAGATAAAAGAGCAACGTAAAAGGGACCCACGTGAAAATTCACTATGGACGATTCGAATTGTTCGAATCCTGCAGTTGCAAAAAGAATCGTACTCTTGGGGAATGGAAAAATTCTTCCAGGTAGAAGTGGAAAACGTTGTAGATTAACAGACGAGCGCGATTCTTTCGCTTGCAATAAATTTCCTGAAAAGTTTCACGGGATTCGTGTGTCTGTATATATATATATATATACACACACATACATCAAGTAAATATATATATATATACTTCGCTTTATGTTTTTTTTCTTCTACCACCCCCTGCACCCTTCTCTTGTCCTCATGTATATATATATATATATATATATATATACTCTATACAGTATATATTATATATATAAGTTCTTCGTTATCTCGATGATATTACTGAAGAGAGATGATAGGAAAGAATTGCCAGATAAAAGGACGATGCCGGAAGTGGCTTCGGGTCTCCATCCACTTCCTGTCCTTCCTCTATTTCGCGATACACTTTAGCCCCAGGGTCGCAATCAAATGTAATAAAAGGTCAATTGACGTTTTTGACATTTTCGTTGAACAAAACAGCACTTACCAAATGAAACTTGGTCGCCGTAGGCTCGTAACGTAACCTACGACCCTTGCTATCTACGATCGCACGAGATACACTCTGAGAATTTCTGACTCTTCAGCCAGAATTGATTTGATTAAATGTAATCCAGTCTGCTGTCTTGTTTTATTCGTACGTTTACGATTGTTATACACGATACATTTTACGTCTGTGATAAAATCATGAGTCAACGTTATGTTTATTAATTTTAATAATACAAAAAAAGGAAATAGATTGTACTTGTAAGGAAATGTAAAAAATTGATAAAATTATCGTTGTAAATGAAATTACTCGATAGATTTTTTTCTGAACGAGTAGAATTTGAATTTTGTCTATTTATTCTGTTTTACATGGGTCTGTCGGATTATTTATGTATATTTTTATAACAAGTCACCAGAAGGTTCCTGGTCCAGTATATTATCAACATAAAAAGGTATAAGCTCCTTGTCAACGTATATTCCACAGTAGTACGTGCCTGCTTTGATCCGACATCTTACCAAAGCACTTTCATCCTGTTTGCTTCGATTTACACAGGGGTGGGTCTGCCACCCTAGGATCAGGACATCGAAATCCTTGGAGAATTCAGTGAGGTCGTATCCAGGACCAACGCGTCCCATCCGGTTCCCATTCCATTTATATCCATCCCTTAGTATCCTTAACGGTAAAAGTAGTAGAACGGGTCCGCCATAGGCTAGACCGAAGAGTTTCGCACTTTATTTCAGAGTAAAGAAACCGTAAAAAATATTCAAGTTCCTATTTCGTAGTTAAGATAGAAAAAGAAAAATCAGTAATTAACAACCCTTAATATATTTAACCCTTTGTTACATTACGTCTCAAAGCGTCATCCTCTTGGGGAAAAATTTGTGAAATCTGATTTCTTTTTCAGATTAGGTTAGAGTTTGACGAATACAAAAGTTTACCCTTTTACTTAAATACGGGGTAATTTGATTGAGATTGTCTCTCGCCTATAGATGGTGCTAGCGTCGACTCGAAGCTTCGGGCTCTTTCGTAACGAATCATACGAGGTTTTGTGGTCGGCCTCGGGGCCAATCGGGGGGTCGCAATTACGTACGTTCATCTTCGCAGCTCTGTTAGATTAGGAAATTTATCAAGACTCTATAAGATTGGGGGTGGGTAGAGCAAAGAGAGACAGTGCTGCTCTCTCGTGAGAGATTGAGAACTAAACCCTAAATGATACTTCACGAAGCGCTGCGCTACTCTGGGTAATTTGTGTGGGAAAAACCAAGTGTCTTTTCCTTTCCGGCCATCCCAGTACCAAACTCCTAAACCACCCCTTGAACCACCCACCCCAAACTCAGGACCCGCTCACTTCAACCATCTTTGCTCCAAGTCGTCTTACCTACCTACAACTTCTCTTTGCTCGTCTTCCAATGGCTTCTACTGCCACTTTAACCCTCTGCGTATATCTATACTGGTAGGGACTTCGCTTCACCCCCTTTACGTAACTTACGGACGCCATTAAATGCCAGTAGCAGGTTTAAACCTCCCGCCGAAAATTTCCTTTGTCCTGGGCTACCTATGGGAGAGACTGTTTATTAACTTAGTAAGAAACGTCTTTTTTGAGTCCCTTTCTTTTTTTTTCTTTTGCCAGATGAAAGAGAAGAATTATTGCTTTTAAAAAAAATATCGAAACGTACTTTAGGTTTAGTTTTATTTTTGGAAATTTTCATTCATACAATTAGTCGTATGGTTTTTGCAAAAATTCGTTAGACCCAGTACGATTTATCGAACTTTTATAAATTTCTTTCTTTTGGATTTTACGAAAAATACAATTGGTTTGTAATAATTTTCTTTTTCTTTTTTTCAATTTATACAATGCTTATTGATAATGCTCCCAAGAAACTACGTGGATTTGGCTATAATCGTAACTGAAGAAGGAGGATATAACCGAAGGTTATTTAAAGTGGGATGAATTAAATGGCGCGACATATAAATCCTCAGAATCCCGTATACATGGGGGACGCAGATGTTTCCCCGTGATCGTCCCCATAAAAAAAGACTACCCCCTCAACGAAAAACCCCTTGGCAATGGTAGTCGGCAATAAAGTAGCTACAGGGTGGAAATTGAAAAAAGTAAACGAGGCATTGTTTCATCTCTCGTGCAAACATCTATTGGAAAATTATATATTCAAAAGAACGAAAGACAATTTTATTTTCAAAATTATATTCAATATTTATTCTTCTTATCTATTACATTTCCTCTCGGGATGGTAACTATTTTTTCAAAATTTTATACTCCGATTTCATCGTACGACGAACCAGGTTAGAATATCCGCTTTAGATCCTTTGACGAGGAAGTAAAAAATATTGATCTCGTAACACGTGCCTAGGAGTGAGTTAACCTGAATTCTCAAAGTTTGTTGATTCCGTCCTAAACCAACATGGACCGCTGTCACTCGCTCTTCCGTGTTAACGACACCTATTCTACGTTTACGTCATATCCCACGTGGCTGCTGTGCAATTTTGATAATTTTTCGAAAAGTCGATAGGAAACTTGTACGGGTTATCAATACGTATAGCTACGAGAAAGAAATGAAAAAACCCATTTCACCCGCAGCTTCATAAGGGTAACAGAAATTTAATTAACTGCTCGGATGATCTGATTACGTTAATTTTTATAATATTGTGTCTTAAAATTTTTTAATTATATTGTTATCTTCTGTCATTTCATATCTTCATATGGACAATATACTGTAAGGCATTTTTTTCTTAACCCGATATCGATAACAAAATTCGAGAACGACGATCTGCGAGAACGAACCTACGTTACCTTCGTTCATGCATCCGCATGCCAGGCGGGCGCCAGCCAATTCTTGTTTCACCGGGAATTGACGAGCCGGTACGAACTGGGAGTTGGGGTGGAACAGACCCAACTCCACCAAAACGAGAGCTCTGACGAGAGAAAGACGGTGGCTTAACGGATCCTATCGATTTTTGGGGACGCGTGAAATCGAGAAACGCAACCGTAGGTGCTGATCTTTGGGGTCGC
>JASANN010000300.1:401496-448933 GCA_031762395.1 Calameuta pygmaea | reverse complement strand
GAGCCGGAAACGAGAACGTTATCTTTATCGGTAGCCGGAGTCGCCTTGTGACCGTGATTCGAAAAATCACCTCACAATACATATCATTGATGCTCTAATAACTTCGTTACATTAATCTGTACCTGAGTAGGAAATCTCATGTATCCACAGCATCCACCAGGCAAGTGTCAACGTCGATCAGGAACTTCAGCTCAATAATGGAGGTGGATGTGTCGCTCAAGGTACAGCTTGTTCACTTTACGTTCGCTTTAACTGGACATTGTAGTCGCCGGTCCTTTGGCTGATCAATCGATCTCACGTGAACAAAGGACCATTTTGGATAGATGCTCCGTTTACCCGAGTCGAACAATAAGAGCAGTTTTGCGTAATGGGAAGGTCAAACCTTCTGTTACTTATGGGAATATTGCATAATGCATTTCCGAGGGTCACTATCCGTGTCACTGTTGGCTTTTATTTGTCTACCTTCTTCTTTGAGCTCATCATTAACTCAGTTGACTGTCATTGAGTTGTGCTGATTATGAGCTCAAGTTAACACGAGAATTAATTCCGGTGACTTTTGTATTTAACAAACTTATTAATATGGATTTTGAGAACCATTTTATCGCATTTTCAAAATTATTGGCGCGTGATTATTTTCACGTCGGCCAGACTTACCGACATACGTCAGGCAGCCACTTGGGGTCCACTCGAGACGTACTTATTCACACCCTCATCAAGGGGATCATAACCCACCCACCTCTCTCCTTTCTCTCTCTCTCTCTCTCTCTCTCTCTCTCTCTCTCTCTCTCTCTCTCTCTCTCTCTCTCTCTCTCTCTCTCTCTCTTTCTCTCTCTCTCTCTCTCTCACTCTTTCTCTCTGCAGTCTCAACTTTTTTCACCGCTAACTCCACTCGCGAAATCCACCCTTG
Source organism: Calameuta pygmaea (assembly GCA_031762395.1). Lineage (NCBI taxonomy): Eukaryota > Metazoa > Arthropoda > Insecta > Hymenoptera > Cephidae > Calameuta > Calameuta pygmaea. Next base: position 448,026 of record JASANN010000300.1, on the reverse strand, counting down.
AACCTCTGGGCTTCCTTCATGCAACCTCCTAAAGTCCGTCTGAGGAGGCCGAAGGATTTCTATGCAACTGCATAGGTGCATAGATGCGTTTATAGAGCATATACATAGAGCATGGTATATGTACATACGTCCATATACAGATGTATATATATATACATCTACAGATGCATATAAGCTGAGCACAATGCAAGCTCACGTATAAGGGATGGTATGACGTTGGCATAATTAGTAACCTAGAATATTTAGGGGTGGTACGTGGTACCTGGCGTAGATACCCGAACCAGGAAGTATAGCACGAAGGGTATCGTATGGTAGAATTGGACAAGGGTGGTTTTTTGGCCGCAAGAGTGGTTTTCTCGGAGGGTGGTTTCGCGACTGAAATTTTCCCTGAGAAAAATCTAAGCACGGCGGTTCGATGTAATAAACTGATAGGGGTTGCTACTGAGGGTGGAATATTTTTTTCAAAGGGGTTAATTCGCTCTTCCGACAGCGAGAGGAACTTCGGTCTGCAAGTTTCTCATGTAAAGCTTGTACCTTCGACTGAGTCCAATATTAATGAGACCTGGGTCCCCGGCAAGAGGACCACGTCGCTGCGTAATCTCCTTAAGATCGGACGTGCCCTTAAATATTCAGGGTGCCGGGATAATGGTACCTCTGTGGTATTGTTTCGACGCTGTGTATAGGCTGGTCCCACTCTGTGTATATCCCACACCCCGTGTCTCTACTCCTCTTTGTCCACTCACCCCCTTTGAGAATCCTACTCGTTCCACCCTCTACCTCGCCTATATCTCAGCGCGCCAATACCACCCTCGCGATATATAATTAATGAACGAGATCGGATACGATCGTAGTAGGAATTTTTGAGAGTGAAAAAAAAAGAATGGTTGTTTTATGAAAAATGGCGTCTTCGCGCTACTTCTGAAGGGTGGTTTGTGCATAGAAATTATAATTTAACAATAATTTTTTAACTAAAATATTTATTATTTATGTATTCTTATCCGTCACCCCCTATTAGGGGGTGTTATTTAATCAGTGATGTTGATTTTTATTATTAATAATTACACATAGAATCTAAGGCCTTCTGTTATTTGGCTTGTCTTACCTCGTGCAACGTGGGAGGGTAATAAAATCCCTAATTACTTGTGATGCTTTATGGTTTATGTTAATCATTGAAAGGCGCAAAGGATTCTAGACTGGACTATCAGGTATCAGTATTTAGGGTCTCGTTACGCTTCGTATCCAATTACGGTTTCGTGAGGTTAACGAAGGCTTCGCTGTACTATAGCCGAATCTGTTCACCCTTCTGTTGATCCTCCTATTTTGGGTCCTATGGTTGGCCTTAATCTCGATATGGATTTTCACGGCTATTTTGTTTTCTTAAGTTCTACACGAGCGATGCCTGACGTACTTTAGAATTTTTATGTAACGAAAATTTTATGGTTTTCCAAATAGTCCTTGAGGCTTTTTTTACGTTCTCCAGGAGACAGCCGGCTGCGAAATATGATCGCCATTTCAGCAGGGTCAGAGAGCCGATGCAGTTGCAGGTGTCAGGGAGGCATTCGTCTTGTTCATTTTTTATTTTTTTTTTTTTACTTTACTCATCCACCGGATACGGGATCGTACATTAACGCCGGGAGCGATAAAATTTCAAATATACGGTGACAACTTCGCGGTCGGCAAGTGCCACTAAATTTCCGTTATGGTCCGCCTAGATATTTCAAGTTATGGATTCGCCCTTCCGATATCTAACCCGCTACCCTTATCATTTTTTAATTTACGTTTTTTCTAACGCCTCTTAACAGGTTTTTTTTTTGGAAAATTTATTTCTTTTTCCATTTTGATATTTTTATTAAGGGTGACGATCTTCATTACAGAGGGCCGCCTAGTGATCATTTGTATCAAATGTGGTACGGTTGTGTCTGGGTTGATAAGGGGTCAATTGGAGGGGGGGTTAAAAAAAGTACGAGGATCGTTGAAAGAGCGATGGAGTGTAGCCGTGAGGGGTGTCAAGGGGTAAAGCCTGGTTTGGGAATGCAGTCTCACTGAAATTGGTTTAGTGGCGAATTCGTTAAGCTCCGGCAAGTGTGCGGCGTGTGGCAGCGTAACATTTTTAATTAATCCGGAATTAAATAAAACGGTTCGTTGGTCCGCGAAATCCAACTAGCTGAGTGTTGGTATTCGCGAAGTAGTCATGGAGGAGGATGGAATGGAGGGGAGGTGGAGGAACTTCATCCATAACGGGCTAGACGATACACTTTAATAAAAACATTTGATAAACTCTGAACTTCGAAATTACGAGACAAAATTGTATAATGATAAAAATCTTAGAATTTCATAATAAAATTTTTTTCCCAAAAAATTTCAGAAAGTAAACTTTTTTCAAATTTTTTTTTACGTTAGATTCTATTACCGATGATGTCCTTTTGCCCATGGTAGTACGTTATTTATAGAAGGGGTTAAAATGGGGTTGAACGTCCACGAGGCCATTTGAAAGCGTTCGTTGAATCGAGTAAACCGCTTTGCCATTATATTTTAAGGGTGGTTTTATTTGCGAATGTAATTTGCCGCTGGTCTGAATGCGCGTATTCATGTGCGTAGGATTTTTTGAAGGGGAACTTTGTTACAGTTTGATAGATGGTGTCACCCGAGGCTGTTTTTGGAATTTTGGTATCGAGTATGAGGTCTCCGCATCAACACTGAACACCATGATTTCGATTTCACACAGGAATAAGCTCGCACAAGCCGATTCTACGTAGTCAAATCTCCCGGATTTCCAGAAGGCACAGAATCAACGTATAGCTATTCGCACACAAGGTGAATGAGCGAGAGGGTGGATGGAGAGAGGGGGAAGAGAGAGAGAGAGAGAGAAAAATGTTGAGAAAAAAATCGCATTTGCTTTATGGGAATAACAAGCGTGTAGGTCGAATCGCGTCGGTCGTCCCAGAGGCTGTAGCATCTTCATCCCTTATTCCAGGCTTGAGCCACCCCCGCCAGGCAAAGTCACACCGGAGGCACAGAAGGAAGATGAGAGTAGACGTAGCATTGATAACATACGGCCGAAAAACAGAAGTCGGCAGGGAAAAATGATCCACCATTTGCAAGAAGGTCGGAACGAAAATGTCTTTAGAATTGTAAAATTATTAAAAACGCGGTAAAAAATTATCTTCAATTTTCCTTGGTACCTCAGTCATACCCTGCACCCTAATTGGGGTGCATTAGGAACAGTGATTAATTTTTCTTTAATTATATCTCCAGCGTGTGGTATGTTAGGAGACACGCGATGAGCAGTTTTGGGTTTTGCTTGACACGATGTATCCTCTCGAAATATTCTCAAAATGTGTAACGACGATTGGACTATAAATACTGAGAACCGCGAAGCTACGTTAGGTGGGTGCGTTTCCCTTTAATGGTAGCTCGCGGAACGTATATATATATATGTATATACAGCGGCAGTAGAAGCAACCCTGAGGAAGACCACATGGTGTATTATACTCCCTCATTGTAGTTGGCCACCCTCGCGGTACCAACCCGCTGAATAATCCTCAACACCGTAACCCCATTAATAATCACCATAAATATTCATCCGGGTACGTGATTTACGGGTTTCCCGGGAATATAAAAAAATATTCTTCGCAAAATTGCACGCCACTTTTACGCCATCGTCGTCGCTCCCTCTGTGCCATCTTTCGTTCTGCACGACCCTGGTTTTTCTTTTTTTTTTGAACCCTCCTCTTCCGCCCCTGACGCATCAACCGACCATCATATACCTTTGCCACCCTCCTGCGCCCTCTACTATCTTCAACCTCCGCCATTACCGCATCCTCCGCCTCATCTGATATTCACTTCTGGGAACTTTCTAGAGGGTAGAAATTAAAGGGTACTTTTTTTTTCTGTTCTTGAGATCAACCCCCTCCACCCTTTTGTTCCTTTTCTTCCGGTTTTCACGGCTCTACATTTTTTCGTCTTCTTTCTCTTCGACCCCCAACCCTCCTCCCCCTTTTCTCTACTTACCTTGACCTCGTCGTAAATATTCGCTTTAATAACTTCATTCGCGAATCTACCCTTACGCAAAGGGGGGAGGGTATTTCTTCTTGCGGTTATACTTGGCGAAGCATCATCCCCTATTGCGAGAGGGATGTACTGATGGCAATTCCTTCATTCCCATAGATGCTTATGTCTTGTTATTATACGAGCATCTTGGCACCGTTCTGAGGAATTATTTTGTTAAGGGATGTTTTTTTTTTATTTTGAACACCTGCTTTTCCTTGTTATCTGTTAATTAAGTTATTAGTCGACGAATCAGACTCGTGGTTGTCATTTACAAATTATTCGTGGGAATTTAAAAAAAATCTGAGAATTAACGTTACTTATTTATGGTCATTTCAGAAATTCTATTCCAACGGTGAGTGCTGTTATGGGAATTTTACGTATTAATTAAAGATTATCTGAATTAAATTCGCGCTCCTTAATTTGCCACAGCCACGGGTTGGGGACGGATTTTCGTAAATTTTTAAACAAGAACAGCACATCCGAGCGATCTAAGGCACTGGTTTAAGGCACCAGTCTCTTCGAAGTCGTGGTTTCGAATCGTAGTGCTCTCAAATATTGTGAAAAAATGTAAATCCTTGAATTTATTAAATCCGAACACAGAAAAATTCCCCTAAGTTTATTATTACGTAAAATGTTAATCGGTTTTTGATATTTTAAAAATATAAAAACTGTCCCGAAATTTACAAACAATATTAACGTAGAATACCCTGAGAAAAAGCTTAATCGAAAATAAAAGAAATAACCATCTCCAAGCACTCTGGATCAGACGTAACCAAGAGAGCAAGCTATCTTGGAATTGATCCCGTGACTTTTTCTCTTTATTACGAAGAACGTAGAAATCCCCCAAACTCAAACTACACGAACCACCCCTCCTATTTGGCTCTGAGGTTGCCTTCATTATTTCACTTAATGGTGCGTTTAATATCAACCGGTCGCATCGTCGTACCAGCGTGAATGCTGCTATTTGTATGACTAAATTGGTTGGGCGTTGCTAAGGGTAGTGTCATGGAAAGAGAGGTCCTGGAGGGTGGTTTTAGTAGTAGGCAATAGGGGTTCAGGCTTGCCACTGCCACTGGTTCTGACAATATTACTGTTACAGTAGGTACCACTACCAGTACCGTAACTACTACTACCCTTATCGTCACAAACACCCCCTGTCACTGCTACTACCGGTTATCCAAGCTACAGCCCTTGGATCTGCATAACGACGCCTAAACCTAACTGGTCGCTTGGGTCGCCGTTACAAGGAGGGCGAAAAACGGAGTCAGCCAATCTCAGCAGACGAATTCACCCTGGAACGTGTCCAGCGACCTTTCCATTTCCGGTAATAAGACTGCCTGAAAAATTGGAACCCTTAAAAGTTTTATTAAAAAATATAAATTTTCACCCCACAGCATCGAGTTGTCCGTATCTCAAAACCTTGTGTGTATCTGCTCTCAGTACCTGGGAGTAACTGGATTAAAGTCTGGATCTATTATACGGCTGGTCATCCCTGGTCCATTCTAAGATCACAGCCGTGGTCGTTAAGTATGAGGCGGAATGGGAAACGTCGCTAAAATGCGTATGGAATTTATTCATGCAATCCCATAAATGGAACGCATCCTATGGAATGCACAAGGAGTTTACTATACCACATAGACTTGTATGTACGTATCTCTATGGTATGGCAAAGTACTTCGCCCTGGTTGCACATCCCATTGCACAAATGTGCTCTTTGGATTCTGACGGCACGCGAGATGTATTTTATGGCGAGGGTGGCGCAGAATTGGTCAAGTAGTCTTTCCATAGTTGGGCGAAACGTCCTTCGGCATCCTCGGAGGCGATTCCGTAGTGGGGCTTTGTTAGCCAAGAATTTCTAATTAGAAGATCCGGCTGGCTCAAGTTATATGTATTTTTACAAGGGGTTCAAAGAATTTTTTTTTTCAAATTTCCAGGCGTTTAAGAAATGGTCTGACCATTTTATTTCCTTTTCACTTGGAATTCGTTAAATTGGCGCTGCTGTCGCGTGGTTTCTTCAGTTATTTAGTATTCGTAATTGCGTCATGTTAAAAAAAAAGTGATGGCTACGTAAAACCGAGTTAGTCTCCATTTGACGGTTTTATGGGTACCAACGTTGTTATACCGGGTAACACCATAATTACTGGAATTTTCTCTGACCCATGCGTCCAGCTTTATTGGCTCGTACGTCCTTTAATCAATTTCAGTGGTCAGTGCAATACATTTTATGGTCTCGGGATGCACGCGTGCACTCTGGACCATGAAGCTGTACCGTGGGATTTTCTGTGTTGGAGGATAGAGCGACAGGGAAGGTTACGTCGACCAGAGACACCCTGTAGCTTCTAGAAATAGTTACGGGGTAGGTACCAGTGAGGTTGAAACCGTAATAACAACAAATTATTCTTTCGGTTTTCATTGTCGTATCGAAAATCCTAATTATGATCCTTAAACATTTTCTTCATTTAATTTTACAGCAAATTAGGGTTGTCGGGTTTAATAAAGAGTGGTGAATTAATTTCACCGTCGACTTACATAATACCGTTGATCACATAGAAAGTTTTGGGTCAAGTGACTGAGAGCACAAAACATGAACGTGTCTGACGTATACGCAGTTCGCTAATATAAAGGATGAGTGAATTCGAAAATAAATAGAAAGCAGCCCTTGAGAGTTCACCGTTTTGCGGCTCTCGCGAAAAAGGGCTTAACGCCGTTGAACTTGCGCGTGTGAAAGGTTAAGCGCAGAGCTTATGGGTTCGTCCGTTGCTTTAATTAAGGCAGGAGTTAGCGGTACAGGCTATATACATATATATATATATATATATATATATATATATATGCAGATATATATCCGCGTTAAAATTCGCAACTCGCTTTTTTAATTACAAGAGTGTCTGGCTGGTCAGTGTTGCGAATAGTTCGCTAATTAAAAAAGTTCCAAAACAGTAAGTATAGATAAGGTTGGCTAATCTGATATCGAAGCTTTTTTCTGTATAGGATAAACGCTTGTAACGTTAATCATTTTATTTGGTTCGTGTTTTTAATTGTATAAAATTTTTTATAGGAATGTCACTTAACACGTGGTGGAAGTCCTAACTAACTAGGACTTCCAAGGCACCGAAGGAACGTGTCTGCCAGTTTCGGAAGATGACTCCTACGCGTACAGGAAGTCGGGGCCTCTTTCGCGTTCCCCTGGAGGGACTTTGCCTATCTCCTTAGAAGTTTAACATTTCTGGGATCAGAGTTTGCCGATCGCGAGGGGGATCAAGTCTCCTCACCTGTCAAGTGGAACCTGTTATCGACTTAGTTAGACGTCTCGTGTAAACGCACCCCCCAAGGATTTTCCAGGAACGGGACGTCGACGACGTCTAATACTCGTTTCCATGTTAGCGACGGCGCACGTGACGCTTCGCGAAGTAGATGCGCGAAAGTCCTCTACACCTCTCTTGCAGTCTTCAGGATTTAGAAAGTTCGCCGGCTGCCGAGAATCGCATCACCGCGAAGTTACTCTAAAGGGTTTTCTAAGGAGGGGTGTGTACTACCCTTAGTTGCTTTGAGAAATTGTCAGGTAAAGTGGAACGACGAAATTTTGGTATTTGTAAAAAAAAAAACGTAAGAGTGATTTTAGGAATGTTTTATTACATTTTTTTTGGGGGTGAATATCTTAAGGGTTGAAAAATATCTTGTAGCTCTCGTCATCCCTTAAATCGACCACTGATGCTCATGAAATTTTTACGAATATCCGTGACGTCTATGCTAACAAATGGCTTTGGGTTTTTGTCGCGTTTGGGGAATTCAGGGGGTTGTTTTGTGGTTAGCGACTGTTCCTCGGGAGAGGGTTAAAAGAAACGGACGGGAACCGAGGTCGGAAGTTATGGAAGCACAGCCGTTAGAAGCATTAGGCTATAACGCCCATAGGACTGAACTTTGATGTTTTGATAGTGGTGCCCCTATCGGTTTTTGGTTGAAACTAACTCGAGTCCCACTACTCTGCTTTATAAAAAGTTTGATTCCATTTCTCATACCTACCCTTAACTGCATACCCGTGGAGAATTTTCAATGAGAAATTTTGGTTACTGGTTTTTAAAAATTTCAGGGTTAAATCTTGTTTTTCAAAACAGCGAATTCATTTGACCCAACGACTATTATGGTTTTGGTCACCATTCAGGGAGTATCAATTCCACAGATTAATATTCTGTCCTGGGATACAAAAGGTCACAATCCGAATCCCGTGGAATTGATCGCCAATGAAATGGAGAAGTCCAAGCACCCCTATTTTTTAATTTTCTACTTAGCATGAATAAAACAGTAATACCAACCTTTGTCTGTGTTTTCTTTGTACGTTACGGTATCTAACGAAACGCTAAAAGTGGACGCTTTATTCAAGCTCATAGGTGTTGATCCTTTTGCTACCCTTGATACCAGGGAGTCTCGTTTAGAGGGTTGGGACCAAAACTGCTCCGGGAATATTCTAAATAGAGAAGGAGTGATACATACCAGCAGGCCGGGGTGAGAATAGTTAGCAAAGTTTAGGGGGTAGTTAGATAGCTATGGCGTGATGTCATTAATAACACCTTATTAGCCGTAGGCGCAAGCTCCGTTCTGCTGCTAGAAGATGGATGAGATCAGAGTGAAGTTCTCTGTGTTTCATCCCTTATGGGTTATCACCATCCCTTTCTATACCTCAGGAAGGGACAGCAGGACAGCCTACCGCGTTACTTGGTTGGCTTAATAATTATCTGATACAGATTAAAAATCGTTAACCTCATCTTTGAGCCATCTGGCTATTCGATTTTATCGGTAGAGGTGTTGATTATCATAAAGATAGTTTTGATTAGAAATAGAATCAAGTGAAATCGATTTTTATCAATATTGATATTAGGATAATTTCAGCAAGTCGGGTCCTTTCGGTAATTGATAATGATCTAATGGATTAATAAATCAGATGGAATTAAGGGATATGATAGCAATAATAACATTATCCTTTCCTGTCAGTTTGATTATCGGATAATAAACAGATCGTGAATTTTTTATAGGATCGCACGCCTATAGATTTATCATTATCCTGAATATCGGATAATTGATTATTCCTGGATCCGTTATTTTTAGTCAGACTAATTATTTTATTTTTAATTAATTAAGCGCCAAAGCCTACTGCAGTTTAAATATTCATCAATCGTATATTTAAAAAAGCTCAATCACAGCTTCCGGCAAAAATTCCTAGTTTTCCATCCCGACATTTTTTTTTCATTTTTATCCAAAACATTTGTCAGTGTCAAAAAAGTATTTTGATATTACATGAATGTTTATCGAGGTCGACTTGACAGCTGGTCGACTTGATGTCGGACCATTAGTCGAGGACAAAGTTCGTATCGTCCAGTAGCTGTCCGGCATCGGGGCATGGAAAAGGTTCGTAGGGGTGGTTTGCCGAATAGGAGCAGAGGGTGGACAGAATCAAATAACAGAACGCGGTTTGTTTGCAAGCCACCCCCAAGCGGCCGGCAGATACACAAACCCCCCTTCCGTGCAGTACAGTTCCCCCCTCATTCTCTCTTGCTATCACTGACCCCCCCATGCCCCACCCTCCCAATCTGCCAGCAGGACACAGCAATCAGCGCAAGCGACAGTGGAGACGCATGCTGCATACGGATTCACGTTTTATTTAGGGATTTCGGTTAGAAGTACACACGTTCGACCTCATGAAAGCGCAGCCCTCTTTCTTTTTTTTTCCACCCTTTCTCAATACCCATCCTCTTGTTCGTGATGCTTTCAGACCTTTCCCCATTTCCTAGCCTTCAGTAAAATTCATTATAACTTTAATGGGGATTTACTGCGTGGTCTAATCCGACCTCGAGTGATTTAATTGTGGCGCGTATAGGGTGAAGCTTTTTACGTGGAGAATTTTTCAAAAAGTTCATAATTACTCTTTGACGAGTTATACACGCTGCTTATGGCGAGCTTTGTTTCTTCGGGAATTAACGTGATATCATTTTTATTTCCTCAATCATGATTTGGACGTTTATTAGAGGGAAATTAAGTACGCAAATAAGGGTCAAAGTTGAGGGATAATAAAGCGTAATGATTGCTCACGAATAATCAAGTGGATTCTTTAAGGATAGTTATGAACCGGTAATTTTAATGAGTCCGACACTTAACGTAATTAGATGACGGTGGTTAATGAGGTTCGCGTTACCTGTGCTCGTAAGTATACGTGGCCAGAGCTACGTGCTGCCATCTGGAGGTGAAGGTACGAGTGGGACGAGCGAAATCTTAAAGGGTAGTTATCTGGTATGCTGATTTTCTCGTGGTATCTTACTCGAGCAACTGTTATGCTTGTAAACTCAACGTTGATGGTTTCTCTGGTTGGTTCTGGTTGTACCGGTTTTACTATTGCTCGACGCAAGCATTTCGTCGCCAGTCCCTCGTCGCACGCTGATTGCGAGCGACTTAATGAAGACTGGCGGAATGTGCTCCAATTTGCATATATGCGCTCATTTCGCCTGGTAGAAGCGACGTCGTTCGCGGATGTGAAAATTATTAAATTTGCCAGAAATGCCGCCGCCACTAGCGCCACCCGCGGTGATATATGCTATTAGACCGTGGCGAGGCCAACGCGGAAATGGCCGGAGGTAACTGCCGGTAAAATCTTTGTCAGGATTGACTGAGATTACCGTGGTAGACGTGTCTGGATCGAATGAGTCAGGTCAGATGGACCATCCTGAAGGGAATCTTAAGCCATATTGAAATGAAGGGATGGTAATCCCTTCTCCTTCTTCTCGAGCGACTTTTCTTCCCCTGGGATTTTTGTCTATTGAATTTCACTTGGATTTGGTTTCTTTTCTTTGTTCTTTTTTTTACATTGAAAGAAAATGGCTGCGCCATGGTTAGGTTTGGTATTACAGGTATTCCTGTTATCCATACATACTTTTATAGGAGTTTTATCATGTCTGTGTAATATTGGTATATATACCCTACCTATACCAACGTACCGAGCATACTTGAAACTTGGTCGAAAGTTGAGGATTCGCATGCACGGTAAAAAGGATCGGTGTTACGAACTTTTAATTGACTCTATCTTGAAACTTAGGAGACGCGACTTTGATCCTGACTCCGTTACTGAGAGGAGAGAGAGTTGACGGTGGGGACCTGGAGGGGTGGTAAGAAATCTTGCTAAGGAATTTTATTTCAGTACTGAGAGAGAAGTATGGTAGAAGAGATCTATATTGGTACAGGAGCAGATCCCATGAAGCTGACGCTGGTGAGTTTGTGCCAAAGAGTATAACAATAAAAATCTTGGACATGCTCTAAAAATATTTTCAATTTCAGGTAAAAAGCACAGATGAAACCTGAAGATGAAGACGTGAATGGCCTAGTGGGAAAACTGCTGCTTTGAATCTACCTGAGGATGCTGCAATTGGACCAGTGATTTGGAAAGGATCGCAAGGGGTTGCATCGCATCATCAAGATTCGAGGAGTGTCTTGCGCGTAAAGATAAGACTGGTACGAAAAATAAAGGTTAAGAGAACAGCAGAAGGATCAATGCGCGGTCGGGATTGGTGGCTGGCAGAGGGATGCTGCGAGAAAGGAGATCTACGAGGGACGCTGCTGGAACTATGGGAGAGGTGGGATGATATAGAGGGTAGTAGGGAGAGGAAGGAAAAGAGATAAAGAGAGAAGGAGAGAGCCAAAGACAAAAGCAAAGAGAAGTGCATGGAGGGAGGGTAGGACGGAGAGAGGGAGGTCAAAACTGGGTCACTGAGAATAGATTGCGCTCTGATAAGAGTTCAAGGCGCGCAATGCATTCTGGACTGGAGAGACACCCTCCTCGGCCACCCCTAGCCTTGGTCTCTCTCTTGCATCTTGAATCCCACTTGCTGCCCCCCCCCCCCCTCTCCCTCCCACTCTCACTACGCGGTAATGTAACAGCACGAAAGCTGGTGCTAGCAAAATATATGAGAAGCTCGTGCTCGCCGGTGAGCTTGCGGTGCTTGCATGCTAAAGGTGCGCGGTTATGCTGCGAAAACGTGAGAAGGTTTTACTTTGCGAATTTCTCTTTCAATATTTTTATTCTTTTCTCTTTTATTTTTCTTCTTATCGTGCATCTCTTTGTGGATTTATTCAACGAAGATTCGGAGTTATCGTTATATACTAATGGTCTTGAAATGCAATGCTATGCCATGCAATTTTTGTAACGAGATTTATTCTAAATATTTTTTGAAAATGGCAAGTACATTAAATTTAGCGGTAAAATCCTTAGGATTAAAATTTTGCATACGGAAATATATATTTCGTGTTCAAAAATTTGTTTCAAAATCAAAATTGATTATTTTTCTTCCGCGTACAATCTCTCTGTATCGTTACTCTGCTTTACTCCATTATCCAATTTTCGTTTTCACCCTCGATACTCCCCACTGTCTTTGCGCTCTCTGCCAAACGGCGAATTACGGAGGGTTACTTTAAGGGCAGTTTTTTCAACCCCAGAACTGCGCTTCTGCCTTAACAACCACCAACCAGGAAGTGCCTTCCGGAATCGGGCCGCTTAAACGGATTTACAGCATCGTTAAACTCCTCGATATTCCCGGTCGTGTTCAGCGCGATGGGAAACCCGACGCATCGCTATCACGAAAACACTGTTTCGCACCTTATTTTTTTCTGCCTCGTTACTCCTATCAACAATGCCAGTACCAGCCACATCCCTCAAGAAAGTCTCATACCTTCGCAATAGAGGCTGCTTGGCTGTCAACTACCCTGAAGTAATATATATATACTGTGACGTGATTTTTCGGTTCAAGGTCACAGGGCGACTCCAGCTACCGATACAGATAACGTTCTCGCTTTCCGGTTCCCTTCCGGGTCCCCACCCACCTCAGAAGCTACGCTCTCGGGTTGATTAGTACAGTTACGCCGATGCTGTCGGAAGATTTCGTTATGGTTCAGTTAAGGTGGAGGTGGTCGAATCTGCCGCGGGGAGATAGTCTAGATAGTCTAGATAGAACCGACGGAGACGTCTCCACGGATCGGCAGAAGCCCGGGTGAGCTACCGGCGCCAGGCTGAAGATGGGCAAAGGGCTGCAGACAGGGCGGAGATATAGTTTTGATAGGGTTAAGGGCAGGCGAGGAAGACCCTGACCCGAGTTAAGGACGTAGTGCCAAAATTCCGAAAATTCGACAGGATCCGTTAAGCTATCGTCTCGTCCGATAGGATCCGTCAGAGCTTCCGTTTTGCCGAAATACATATATATATATAGTACGGAGGGCTAAGGCACCCTTCGAATGGTCCACGAACCACAAGCCAGTTTGCTGTTTCTCATCAGTGATGAATGTTGTCGCCTGTTACAGCTGTCGAAACTATAGAATTCAATGCACGAAATTTACATGCTAATCCTAAACATCGACGTCGTAAAGTCCTATCTACCTGAGCTATTTACTCTATGACCAATCTATACTTGTAGATATATATGTATATGTATTAACCCATCCACCCTTAGTGCACCCTCGCGCTTGAGCGTGCCTAAGTTGTAATTCAATGACAGCAGCGTTGCTGCCGTAACCGTAACATCGTTAGCGTGCACTGCTAATAACTTTACCAACGTATACACGATTAATTCCATACGGGTTATGTAACGAATTGCATGGACACTGATTTGGATGGATGACGTCATATCTGGATTATGTTTTTTTTTACTGGCTTACTGGAAAAACGGGAAGCCGAAAATTTTTATGCGATTGTTCAGGCGATATCACTTTTAGCATGAAATTTGATTGGGAGCTTGCGGTATTGCTGAAGCTGAACTTTTTGGATAATTTCGCACGATATAGAAATATTATGACAGGCTAAGTTATTTTGAGGAATTTCGTAGAGGAAAATGAAAAAGTATAACGAATCCATAATTACGCATTACCTAGTTTACCTAAAAGAAAAGTATCTGCATTTACGAGCTGTATGTATATATACTGCGTATATAGTTTTTTTTTCGGTATGGTTAGAGCTTCATAAAAGTCACGTTGCGGAAGCTTCGGCAGTAAAATGGCAATGAAATGTTTTTGAAATAAAAGCCCAGTTGGGTTGTTTGGCCCACGGGGGCTTTACGCGTTTGTGCTTGAGTGAGGGAGACATATTGCCTACCGAGGTAATTTTGAAAGATTGATCAGCCGATTTTTTCTTTTTTTTTTTGGAATATTGTCTCATTTCTATTTTCATTTGTCTTTTTATCTTCGCTGCTTTTGCGTATGATTATTTTTCATTTAATTACTCTAGGATCGAATTTTTATTCCCAGACAAATTATGGATATGGTATATGAGGATAGTACTCATGGAAGAGTTAAGAGCAGTACAGGGAGCGTCAACGGTGCTTTGAACCGGAAACCATTGTCAAATATTGGTCAGCCTGCGTACCCATTTTAGGAAACTGGTGAAGATCAGTGGTCTAGTTGTAATTGATAAATTTTCCGTATGAGGGAAGCAGTTGCTGATCGGTACTGGAATGGGAAGAGGTACTGCCCCATGACCTACCCGAGCTTCGGTTTGCGACGGGAAGTGACGAAGGCTGAAACCGTAATTTTTGATCTCTCGAGGATCATCAGACTTCGGTCGGTCGTTGATGCCAAGTGATTCGTTCCGGTGAACTGGACTAGGGGTGATCGCGACTTTTCGTAGCCTGGTTCTCCTCTTCCCTTGTTCTGGGTCTGCGACCCAAGCAGCGCACTTGCCTGGTCCAAGCCTCTTCACAGGATTCTTCTTTGTCAAAGTGTCTACTCTCGTCTACCAGTGCTCTGTGGCTGCGACTGGAGTCTGCCGAAGGTCGGAATCCCCTCTGCGATCCTCTCGTCCTTGGGTCACAGGAGTTCGCGGTTACTTGGAGGATCTGTCAGCCGGACCCACGTTGTCCGTAGGGGCTGGGCTCGATTCCGTGTATTTCGCAACCCAGACTGCCTAATCTGGTCCTTTGGAATTGTTTCCTGTTTATTATAATGTCTGTAATAATCATTCATTATTCGTATCATCATCTTTTGTTTGAGGTTTCTTGCCTTGGGCCTTCATCCCATTTCACACTATCTTCTCCTACAACCTTCGCCCTTTACCGGCACTTCCAAAACCGCGAGACACAGTGAATCGGTCCATTCAAATAAATGTGTCGCAGTCGTTCTAGATCGCGCGCGAAAATTCGGATCTATCATGTAAAACCAAATAATCCGTATCCGAAAATACACATGGTGCAAAAATAAAGTCGTTCCGCGAACGTTCATGGATCATCCAATAATAAGAACTGCACCATTAAAGTACCACCCAAGGAATATTGAGTAAAGAACTAGGATCTAGCGATAAGCATCTTTTTCTCTATTCTGTTTCTTTTCTTCTCGCAATAGAAGTTCGTATAGGCAGTAATGTCGATGCTTTCGAAAAAGTTCAGGTAGGGGCTAAAATGACGCGAAGAGTAAAAAAAAAATTCAAAATTATTACTTGCCGAAGCCCTGTTTGGTATACCCATTTTTTAAATGATTAATGTATGAAAAAAAATTTATGCAACTTCACAGGTAATTTTTGTTTTTTACTTCAATCACCCTTTACTGACTGAGAAGATTCTCTTAAATTTCCTAGGGACAAATCCTATTAAGGCGAAAGTCAATGTCTCGCACGGAATTGGAAAAGTCAAAATCCTCTCACGCAGTCTGAGTATAGTTATATATCGTTCCTCTTACGGTTTGTTTATATCGCATGCGCATTGCTGCATCAACCTCGACGGTTCTCGGTTCACTCGCCCAGTCGCCGCGGAGCGTGCGGATGTTTGACACGCCTTGTCGTCGCGTTGGAAAGGAGCTTGCGTCAGTTAACGTTACTTGTCGCAGTGTCGTATATTCGAAATTTTCGAAATTCGACTAGTAGATATACGGTGTGGAAGGAAGAAAAATTAACGGGGTTTCACAGCGAGTCCATCCGACAGAGGTTGTGAAACAACCCTTAAATTTTAACCTCAGTACAACACGGAGCTTTATGAAATTTGTATGTTCAACGTCTTTACGTGTTAAATAATCAGTGTATCGTATAGGAGAATTTTTGCGTTACAAATTTGGTGCTTTTTTTGTTGGCTTTGTTTTTTTTGGATTTTTTGGAAATTAAACCCGTAACGTGTTTTCTACGAGAGTGTCGATAAATTCGTGTACTATGGCAATCATGGATGCATTTTCTTGATTGAGGATATGTGAGAAATTTCGTGTGTACGTTTTGTGACTCGGTGTCAATGTTGAGAGCTTTTTTATCTTATGCGAGGAACTTTGAAAACTTGGCTTGGCTTGTGCTACTGAAGGATTAGCCGTGGATGTGCTGTTTGCCACCTTGCAAGGTATTGATACGTTTATAGGATAAAACGTGTATGTTGGTACACCTGAGTAAATTAATATGGCAATATCTATCGTTAATGACGTTTTTCATGGTTAATTAAGGCACGTGCGTTGGTTTGGCAATATCTTTTTTTTTCCATACTCTTAATTATTGGTTAATTAACACTTCCGGTGGTCCAGTGAAACGTTAGCGTCACGGTGTGAGAAAGTTTAACGAATTCTGTTGACATTGATTTTTGATTATTCGAAAATTTCGTTATTTCCTCAATCAACTTTGTTAGGACAATTTACGGTTCCTTTGTATCTCCTCTCAACCCCCATTTCGTAGCTTTACTTTATTTCTATCTGTTCTTCTCCTAACGATTCTCGATAATTACGCAAATTCATCTTCACGCTTCGTTTCGAGTCACTCTAGGTTAGATCTGGACTCTCTGGGTACTTTTATTGTTCACGAAAGTCGAAGTCGTCAATGCAATTTATGATAATAAAATACAGAATTTCCTCTACGGTTTCAGAATCCTTTGACGGGATCCAATCGATCCCTTTGCATTTCTCGTCCTTGGTCCTCGACGTAGATTGGACGGGAAACAGACGGGACTAATTGGTGCATTAAAGGGATAGAGTGGAGAATCTTGTAGAACCAAGAAGAGAACCCAAACGGTCACTTCTTTTAGACATCTTTCGGGTCATTGATTCGATAAAAGTCTGATAACGGTCGATTAATCTTGGAAATAGATAGCAGTATATGTTCTTTGTATATTAGAAAAAACCAAAAACCAATAAAACATACCAGCCAAATTTGGCTAAAATCGTACGACCCCATTGCCTTGATAATTTCGGACATTTCTCTCAGTGACCAACTTTGGGTTGGGTTTTTCTTCACCAATGAATAGCCCCGTATATGGATCCCTTTACGGGTTTATTTATGCTCAGGTCATGTTACCAACTCTTGACACTCCCCTTTATATAGTTGCCATATTCCATTAATGAAATCCACCTCTTCCTCCCTCCTGCGATTAATTATAACTTTCATCCAAAGGGCTTAGTTGAAAAAATTTCCACCTACGCTCGCAAACCATTTGTACATCGTCGCTGGTCAAGGGGTTACAGCCAACCCCTTCATCCCTTCGCCTAAGTTTACTCAGCTCGTAATAAAGAGCTTCATAATTTTCAAGTGACCTATCAAGATAGGACTTATAAATTGTTTCAGTTGGCAGTGCCGGTCAGTATTATCGCGTCATCAGAATTATAAATGCGACCATGTTTAACTTATACATAGTCATGCTCGAAGGATCCTTCTACGTTTTTTAACTAAAGGTTATCTCATCTAAAGCATATATAGAAGTTCATATAACACGAGTCACCGATACATAACCGTGTACGTATACATATCTAATCGATACCTACTTGTCAGCCGCGGATCAATTGCTTACTTGTATACACGTAGAAAGTCGGATAAAATATTGAATCATTATTTAAATTCAACCCCTACGAGCTCTACCTCTGTATATGGTAGACAATGGTAGCAGAAGAGAATGGAATTTAGTTTACCGAATCATTTCATTGAGTTTCACATTTCTCTATCGCTCGTAGATGTCGCCAGTGGCGCTGCAGTCGAAAGACGCGATTAAACTGTCTGACAAATATGTAGCATCTGCTGCGAGAAATGCTGTGAAAATCTATCGGGGGTGGCAAAGGGGGTTAGAGTCGTGCAAACTGTAGGTTACGTAGTTGCAGTTTCAGTGGTTCTCCCCCATTGCGTAAGAGGCTCTTATCAAAGGTTAACTTAACCGATACCAGGGGTTCTCATCCAATCGACGGATCTCGTGGGAGGATTGCATAATATAAGTCATTTTAAAAAGCTACTTTTCCTTCTACCCTCTTCGTAGTACCCAGAGGATTATTTCTCATAGGATTAAGGATGTCGGATGCTCAAATATGCAGTGGGTCCTCTTGGTCGGGGGGTCGGTTTGGATCCTCCTGATCCTCGTCTTCTGGACTTTCTGGTCGTTTCGAGTGCCAAAGAGACTCACGTTTC
The DNA here is from genome assembly GCA_031762395.1 of Calameuta pygmaea. Taxonomy (NCBI): domain Eukaryota; kingdom Metazoa; phylum Arthropoda; class Insecta; order Hymenoptera; family Cephidae; genus Calameuta; species Calameuta pygmaea. Next base: position 429,605 of record JASANN010000300.1, on the reverse strand, counting down.
TACTTGGGTATTTCATGGGATTCTAGTACTGGGCGCCCGTAGATGGTGCACACACCCCTTTTTGGATCACCCTCCTGCCTCATCCTTTCAGTCACTTCGGTTTCTCGGAAGTGTCTCGAGGGCTATAAATATTTTTTTCTCTCTCGAATTTTACGATTCCGCACTTGATGTTATGCGCGATTCCGTGACGGAAACGCAGAGAGGAGTCGTTTACTATTGAGTTTGGGACTTTTATTTTTCGTTCGATGTCGTACTCTGGGCTTTGAAGCTTCTTTGGGATCAGACTTCTCTCTCTCGATGGTCTTTGACCTCTCTTGGTTATTTTTTTTTCCTTTTCTTTTTTTAAATTTATTTCTTACTTTGCTGTTTACGAATTCTTGCGGATTATTTTCTTTCTTCTTCTATCTTCGCTTCTTTTCCTCTTCCTCTCTCTTTCTCTCTCTCTCTCTCCTTCTGTCTTTGTCTGTCGTCCCGGTTCTTCGTCTCTCTCTCTCTCTCTCTCTCTCTCGCTCTCTGTTACCCTCTTCTCGTTCGCCTCTCTTGTGTCGTTTTATTTCATCGCTCTTTTATGTTTTATTGAGGAGCTTTTTATACTGTTGTTTTTTTTACGATCACTAGGACTACGAGAGACATCTGTGTCCCGAATTTTTCGTCTCATTCTTTTTAATTCATCTTTTCCGGTACGGATTCTCCCTTGTCGTAATTCGTTCGGGCACGTAATTTTCTTTTCATCTAGAAGCTTTTTTTTTTTTTCCTTTAATTTACGTACAGTAACATGCTGGGTTTTTAATATTTTGCTCGTATTTTTCTTTCAAACGATTCCTATATATACTCTCTTGTCTTTCTCTTTATGACGAGTGCTCGGGCTTTGAGCTTTATTTGTGTTTGGTAAAGAATGAACGATTCCGCTGAGAGTTTCTTTCTGTGTAAACGTCATGCGATAAATGTATTTCCTACTGTGCACGTGGACTTTCTAAACAAACCAATTAATAGTACATCAATCATTGGATATATCTTACAAACCGCCTATTGTGCACCCTGCGAGTTTCATAAATCAAAAGAAATCCGGAACGTATAGTCGCCCTACTAAATCAATCAGTCTTGTTTCATCGTGACAAATCAATAAATCATTCGTACGTTTTACACTTTCTGGAACGCTGCCATAATCTAGGTCAGATTCGGAAGAGGTGAATATGCGTGAAAAAATTGGATTCAAAAAAGCTGAAAAAAAAAATTTATTCCGCTCACTGATAACGATAGGGTGGTCTATTGATATCGGAAAATTCATCAACGGTTTCAAGAAGGGACACATGTAACTTTCATTAAGGATTTCTGATTTTTTCAAATTTAATTAATTTTATAACAAAAGTATAGAGTGTGGAGGATTTATCTGAATAGCTAATCGTAAGATATGAAGATATGTATTCTGGTATCTTTTCACCCTTTGGATTGGATTCTTTTTTTATGGGACGAGTAGAACTTCAACTTCTTGCCTACTTACCATTTCAGCTATTTTCAGTATGGACGGCGAGGAAGGGTAAGAAGGGCGCCGCGACGCCTCGTCGTAAAAATGCAAAGCACTGCGCGAGAATAAAACGCGATCGACAGGGCCAAAGCTCATGAAAGTTTCAGGACGACGCTACCTGCGTTTTCTTTCTATACCTGGTTTCACCCTTCGAGTTTTCTATCTCACTTCTTTTCATGGGTTTCATTTTCTTTTTTTTTTTTATCTTATATTTTTCCCTCTCTTTTTCTATGCCGGATTTACGCTACAGCCCTTTTCCTGGGATACTTCCGCCGGAATAGCGTGCTTCCCTTAGTATGGATCAAGATTCGTTTTACTTGCATTACTTTCATTTGATTTAGATCGCTTCGCACCTTCTATTCGTATGTAAATACTTAGACATTTTTTGTTGATTTTGCGGTTCACATATTCAGATTGGTTAACCGAATGAATTAGTAGTGTAAATAATTGCGTGAACATTGATTATGCGATAAGCCTATTGTTTCGTCTTCTGTTCATATGTCGGAATAAAATTGTCGAACTTTTCCGAATTTTGTATACTTTGTTTGGAAGTATCGACGACGTTTTCATAATTTTATTTTTTATGCCTTTCCGTCTTCCGCGATGACCCAAAAACCAAAAGCGATGAAATATTAGGAGCAGCAGTAAAAATATCAGAGATACTCATACGTAAATCTTCTTTTCATATTTTTCAGCAGTTACAAGCTTAACATTTTCTACCGTCTATCCCAATTTTTATATCCATAAGCTTTTGTTCCATCCATCCGAATTTCCATGACTTTCCGCGTACCCTGCATTCACAAAATATAGAACGCAGTGGAACACGGGTCAGGTCCAGTTACTCTGCCAGGACTTTGGAGCCCGTTTCCCGGACGCTCATGGCTCGCCAACCGAAACCCGGTTACGCACGCTTAATTCCGCGCGGATTTCCAAGCGGTTCAGCAATATAATTCCGTCTTAAGCTGTTATGGCCGGGCTGCAAGCTTTGCCCGTAGAACGTCACGTAATACTAGGTAGCCATATAGGTTGGGTCAGGTATATCACAGATACCTTATATAGACTTCAGCTATCCATTATATTATACAACTGATGACAACGATTCCGAGTCATATGAAAAAAGTTAGAAATACATTTAGTGTGTGTATATATTAGTACATACATATATCAAGAGGAATGTAAGGGGTGACAAGTTTTTAAAAAGCTTTCGTCTCCGGTACACGAATGAAATAGGAATTTTTATTCTGAACCAGTAAAACCTCATCTTTCTAGTTACCTTACTCTTTATATCAGGATATTATTGCGATCTGCTTTCATCCCCTTGGCACTAATTCTCTAGGGGTTCTTTGATTAAAATGGCTTCGAGCATTTCGGCTCTGCGCAATTCCCTTTCAATTAACTGAGGTGGTCGTCTCTCTCTCTTCTTCGGCTAATAATCAAGATTGGCCATTGTGCGTTAGAATCCATTTGAAACCAGCACAAAGTAGTGGTACCGTTTAAGGGTTGTTTTAGGGGTAGTTGCGTTATGAATAATTCATGAATCTTTAACGTTCGAGTGATATCGTTTGCCACTTTTGATTATTGTCCTGTGTACGAGGATTTTTATTGGGGGGTTGTTCTTGTTCTTTTTATTTCTTTTGTGTTTTTTTTTTTTTTTTTTTTTTTATATATATTCTTTTCTATATTAATGCAAACATTTCTATTTCTGCCTCGCAACTGATGGCAATCCTTTTTATTTCGGACGTTTCACCTCTGTTTTATTGCCTGCCTTTCCGCTAAGTTTCCTCCGTGCGTTCTTGGGAGCGTGAAGGAAAAGCGTCCGGAAAGAGGGTGACGTCAGAGAACGGGCCCTGCTGCTAAGGGAGGGTAAGGGAGAGCAGAACCTCCTTGCGGTGCATGGGAAAGATATAAGGGTTGGTATCCAGATATATACAGGTATGTAAGGACCTGTACTACAGGGCTGTTTAACTCAAATGTACCGGATAGATTGGGCAATTTTATTTGAGGAACCTTTTTTCTTTAAAAGGATTTTTTATATATTTTTTTCTTTTTTTCCTATTTGGTTAAATAGCTAAGGGTTGGTGTAAGAGGTATGACGCTGCAATTTAGGTCACTGCTCCTGGTGGTTTAACGAGTGCGTCACGGAAAATTAGGTTCTTACTTTATAGAGCTTTTTTTTTATTTTTTTGTCTTTGCTCTTTGCCAGTTTGAGAAATTTACTACTTTTGATATCTGAAACCAAGACTGTATCGCACAATCATTTGGACTCGGTTGTTTTCATTTTGGGAAAACTACAAATTTATGGTTTTAATCTCGTTTCCGGGTATAGAGAGTGATCAGGACTAAGCAGCAACAGTATTTTTTATTTAATTTTCCTTCATTCCACCTAATTCGATATTAAACCACTTTTTGGGTTCATTTCACGTAAAATTCATCCCTTAAACTTTCTAGTACCTTTTATAATTTTTATTCTGATGCTCGTAAAAGCTCCTGACACGTTATAGAAGTTTCAGTTTTGTTCATTTACGAACGATCCGATACTATTAATTAATGATATGTATGACTGTGCGATTAAAAAAAAGTAGAAAAAGAAAGCTCGAGTATTTCGATCAGACTATTGCATTTTTTCTCGTCTCTGTCCCACTGTCTTTCTCTTCCCTACGTCATCACTCTTTTACTCTCATTCGCTTACCCATACTGTCTCGCGCCGGATAAGTTATTGTTGTCCCATAAAGAATCAATTTGTGTCCCATAAAGAATAAAGAGCTCTCGTATAACGGCCAAGAGCACAGGAACTCGGTGCCGGATAATCCCGGCCAAGGGGTCACTCACTTCATAAAGCATTTGATATCCCGGACAAAAAGAATATCGGGATACATTCAGGCCGATGCCCATATCAGACACCCAACACCATTCCTATACAGGGACTGTATATATATATAGACTTTTTCAACCCTTATCACCTAGTCTATTTTAAACATCCTCAACTTAGGACTCGATCGAATTTTCAAGAAAACTACCCCTGTGTAACATCTCGATGTTATTTTCAAACTGACGAGATATTCATCCCTTGGTATAATTTGTGGTCAGAGCAAAATGATTGTGAAAAAAAAGAGGGTCAAATTTGAGAGGTGACATCGTCATTGGTGGAGGATGACAGTGGAGGAAAATGATTAGTTCATTTTCAGAAGCGGAAGTTAGGAAGGAAGAGACATTCGGGACTGTATGACTTTTTCGTGTCGACGCGTTGCACCCCCTGGTGGTGGTTGTACTTTTCCGAGCCCCCCTCGCCCTAAATGTATATTTTCCGGTACATTAGGCGGCCAAGTTTCATAACGTTTCTTTTCTACACTCGTTTTTCCGCTTGGCTCCTCTTCTTGTTTTCTTTCCTTTTATTTTTTTTCCATTGTTTTTCCCTCTCTGGCGTCATCCCTCTTTCGTTACCCCTGGCACTCGCCAGGACTCGACTGGGTTATTATAGCCGCGACGGCGGTGAGTTCTTCCTCTGTTTTTCACAGAGTTAGCGTGAGTAGTGGAAGGAAGGAAAAAGTTTTTTTTTCCTTGGGAAAACCGCACCGAGGAGGGTCGGTCATTACTCAAGGATGGTGCTGAGTGAGAGGTTGAAAAAAATAGGGGATGGAGTTGGTGCTCCGAGTAGAGAGAGAAAGAGAGAGAGAGAGAGAGAGCAAGTGAAAATGGCGAAGCAGGTGAAGGTAGAAAGAGAAAATGTTAAAGGTACTGTAAAAGATAGAGATGCAAGGTCGACTCAAAGAGATGGCTGCCTTTATTTCGCTCTGGCGCTCCTATTTTTCGGAATTTTACACAAGTATGATTCCGTAGACTTCAAGGCAAAAGCCGGAAATCCTCCAACGGTTTTACAGTGAGTATGAGAGAGAGAGAGAATTGGTAACACTACAGGATACTATAACGACGTTATTTCGCGACCAGGTCAATGGGGTCTCTATATCTTGAATTTTAACAAAAGGAATGGAAATGGCGAAATACGTAACTATACAGATATCCACTGTAACTCTACCGTACTGTTAGGGCATTACTACTGGACTCTCTGTAAGAAAACATTGAACGGGAGCGAGTGAAACGAAAAAAAATAAAAATAAAATAAAACTAAACGAAAACCGCAAACGTCATTGTTTCCTTCTCGACTCACATTTTTTTTCTTTTTTCCCACGAATGCTTCCTTCATATACTACCTCACCCTCGCGATTCCAAGACTCTGCAATTTCGCAATTCCAACGAGTTGAACACACGTACATGGTACGAGCTGCGTTCGAACGACGCTTTTCTCGAGAAAGAAATTCTCACCCGGTAGAGAAAGCTCGATCTCATTCTTTCATCATCCTCTACCTACCAGACCCTCCGACCTCCAGCCAGTCTCACCCCTTTTCACCTTTATATACTTCCTTGGACCTTCTCATACGAGGATTCTCCTCGTATGCTCTTTCCATCATTCTCGAGTGGCAATCACATCTGGAAATAAACGTAGAAATTCATGGGCGAACTAGGCAAACCCAAGAAGAAATAAGAAGACAGCAATTTCCGAAAGTTGGTAACAGTGAAATTTGGAAAATACCATAGGAACCCGACTTGGGGAACATAACAACCTTGGAAATTGAAGATAAATTAATGATCATTGAGCTTCTCGTAGTAATTACCAATCCCCTGGGTGAGGAATTTAGCTAGACTTCCCTGTAATTTCTCGTTCATCCCTTGGAGAACTTCTGACTAGGGGGCGGATATTACAGCGAGAGCGAAAGAGATGGACAGAAGTGGTTGGTACACCCTGGAGAAGTCAGCAGTGGAAAGTAGCAATGGCTTGGGAAGGAGTCGTGTTCTTTGGGTTTGGGTTGTAACTCTCTATGTGGGTCTAAGCATCTCTGCCGTAGGACTTGGAAGAAGGTTGGGCCGTGGGTCGTTGGAGAAGGTAAAGGCTGACAGAGTTGTACCTACAATCTAGGGACCTTTACGCTCTGTGTACCTAAGTTATTGCCGATACATTAGACGTCAAGCGCAGCAAGCTCAGGCATTTGTGGCCACTGAAACGTTACACGAGTATCTTGTATCGGGAAATTGCCGTTAGGCCTTTTTGGACTTTTTTTTATGTCACGAGATACCGTCGAAGTATGACGTAATTAAAACAAAAAATATTGTTGCTGACTTTTTTTATTAAAATTTGGCGTTCGGTTTCATTTTTTGGTAAACGATCATCCAAATTGCAGCACGATTACTGTAAAATCTATCGAACCAATAAATGCATATAAGTATGGGTGCCAATAAAAGTGCAACATTCGTGTAATGCATAGATGGGTTTGCCATCCTATGTAATCAATTAGCATCGTTCAAAGTCAAAAGGTCGAACGTGAAAATCGAACGCGCTCTGCATGCCGCTTGGATGTTGGTGCTCTCTCGCTGGCTTTTATTTATTCATAGCAATCAGAAAGGGGCAGTCGTTCTCTTTCCCACTCATCCCCGACGAATTTGCCAAATGCCAATTCTCCCTATAGGGTAATTCAGCCCTTCAGTCGTTTCTGCCTGGCAAAAGATTCTTTCGTTTGAAAATTTTCTGGGTTCGATTCCAGGTGGAGGAATTTTTTTTTTTTTTGGAAATCGTAAAATTTTCTCCTAAAAGAAATTGTGACTGCGATAATTATTTCACTTCGGGTTCCAGCAACCAAAATTACGTCCTGCGTAAAGTCGATATTCGAACCAGATCAATCGAAATCGAATTGTATGTTAACGACAAAAGGGTCCAGCATAATGAGGACGTCTGAAGTGTTACGCTCGTTACTCAAATACATTTAGGCAACTTCGTCTTATTCCATTTTGGATTTCTGTTTATTTTTTTTTTCCACTTTCACGTCCATCTCTACCTCTGCCGTGTCCCAATTTACTACTTCCAAATAACCTCCCTCGTGAGGCTATATAGGATGTTTGATTCGGAGGGTGTTTGGATGGTTCTCATGTGAGTAAATTGATCTTGGCCTCTGGCACCGTAGCTACTGCTTCCGCTGCTACTACATAATACTAACCCCTTCTATACCTAACACTACTACTAATGCCTGCTGGAGTTCTAAGAACGGCTATGCCAAGACTACTCTTCCTTCTTCTTCCTCTTCTTCCTCCTTGGACTCTTTTCCATCCCTCGGACAGACTTCCGCCCACGACTCGTCGTCTTGGTCCGTTGATGGAATACGTGCGTGGACTGCGTCCCCGTCTTCGAGAGGTCCATCCGTTCTCCACTCTCCGATGCCCCTGCCATTTTTCGTTATGGCAACTTTCCGCTCGGTGCTCTTTCTTCGCACTCTACATTCACCGTCTTTCCTTTTCAGCCTTTTCCATCCCTTTGCGCCACTTTTTTTTTGAATTCCACTAGCATCCTTCTACGTCGCCCTACGATTGATCTATGCATGCCCTACCCCTTCTCGATCCCATTGACAGCCTTGCTCGACCTCATTCTCTTGACAGTTTACTCACTACCCTCGACCCTCCAAACCCCTTCGCCCTTATCCGAGCAATCATTTCACATACACTCAACGTCACGTGACTTCCTTTTTTAAGGTTATATAAAAAAATGCAGTGTCAAGCGCCTCATGATCATCCCTTGGGGGCCGCACGACCTGAACACTGCGGTTTAGTCGCATGCCTTCCGGGTACAAGTATTCGGTTGGTAGGATGAGATCAGAGGTCGGAGAAGTCACCGTACGATTTACTAGGAAGTCCTGTGCAAGTAACGAGGGTCTCGAAGTTGTCGCTCAGGGCGTCGTTACCCTCGGATCTTCGCACAATGACGACGACTTAACCAGTAACAGTTTTCGCTCGTGTCCTCCGTCTGAGCGAATAAAAAAAAAAGAACTGAACAAGTAGACCAAGCCAAGTGTTAAAGAGACCTAGAGAACAGGGGTGGCTACCGGAGACTTTACGAGAACAAAGAAGACTATACGTGGGTCGGGTGATGGATTTGAAAAAAAAAGAAAAGTCATTGCAAACTGAAAACAGTCTTTGGGGGATGAATTGGGGGTTGTATTCTGAATACTGAAGATTAACGCTGTACGTGGCAAAGGATGTGTGGGTGAGATGAAAAAAAAAAATACAAAGAAAAATGGCTTTTCACCGTTTGACCGTGTTAAAACCCCGTGATTTGTTATTGCAACGCCTGGATGAATGTTTGCCTAACAAATCCCTCCAGTACCCGGAGTCTTGTCTCCGGCTTCTCTCTCACTCTCGCGTCTCCGTCCCGCTTACCGTCTTACTCGCTCTTCTTCACCAGCTTCGGCTCTCGCTGGTTCGCATGCCGGAATCCTCGTTTGCTTCTCTCACCCATGTACGTGATTCAACCCCTTGTAAAAACATACCTTGGCGGCTCTAACCGTCTATGCTACAAGAACCAACCACCACCGACCCTCTACCATCTTCCATCACCACCGGGGTACCCAACTACCCAGCCAACCACCACCGGTGGCGCATTACCATTGCCAGTGGATACAGCTGCAAACTGTGCCACAGCCTAGCTTAAATCCTTCCGACAAGCAATCTCTCTCCCTCTCTGCACAAGGTACACGTTTTGTACATTGGTGTTTATATATGTATATGCGCTCACACGTTATATATACACTCGCGATAAATCAGCTAAGATTCCTGAAATTTACGCGCGACCCGGATTCACCGTTGGCTATCATTTCGCCAGGAAGAAAAGCTCCGGGGGCGTTAGGCTCGATTTCGTAGACTCGTAATTCAACGTGGTACCTGGGTCCTTTTGTCTCTTATATTTTACATACGTCCTATATACTGCACACATTCGGCTATAGGATCAGTTGGACAAACCATAAATTTCAATTTTTGAAAAAAAAAAATTCAGAATCGTCTATTTGATGAGTAAATGTTACTGTGATTACACGCAGTACGTAATTTTGTCTGATTATCTGATTAAATAACGTCAATCCAAAGTTCGTCGTGAAACCTAGTAGTGGGAGCTGCTCTGGTGCATTTGGCTAATTACAACTGTAAATTAGTACGTTGCAGGACGAAAGTTTTAGCTGTCAACCAATTTGACTTTTTACGCAATCTGAATACGATACAGTCGAGAGATTCTGATGTCAGGCATTGTAGCTGAATTTTTAATAATTTTCTCGTTCGTTTTGAGAAGTTTGCCAGGATCGTTGATTGTGAAAGGAGTTACGTCTGGTAGCTGGGTATACGCGTTAATTACACTGTCTGATTAATTAGCGAATGCACTCTTGCGCAACGCGCTGTTATTATCTTAGGAAATTACCAAATCCCTCATCGGTCGCTTTGCCATGAAACTTAAGTTATCGCCGTAGAAATTTTCCTCTAACATTTTCCTTCTCGAAAATTACAAGTCCCTAAATTACGACCCTTCTCTCGCCTACTTATACTTTAGTCAATTAAATTCAGGTTAATTGTATCCAAGTACAAACGATTTCTTTTCAAACTGATTTTAGGTTTCAGTCCCTTATTTCACGACCCATCTCTACCACTTTGAGCTTGAACAGCGAACAATGGACGTAAACCAAGTCGACCTACTCACGTCGAATCATACCAATTATACAGGATTCTGTCGTAAAACTGGCCCTGCGCAAGGGACCCTGACCTTAATTGACGGTCCAAACATTCGTAACGGTTACTTGCTGTCCGATGGAGATTATGACGTAGAGAATGTGCTTTACTCGTGGACTTAGGATTTACCTACGAGAGCTTTCAGCCGGTGGCTGCAAGCTTGCGGTGTAAACTGTGTCGCGTGTTACCTTCGTACACGTAGCCACCTATCGGTAGCAGTTATAACTGGAAGCATCTCGGTTACTGTTAAGACAAGCATCCATGGGGCATATACCGCAAGCTCACTCTGCGTTAAATTAAATTACGTCGGTATGACGTATTTCGCACGATACGCTGCTGTAAACTTGTACTATTTGTCATGTAACTTCCGGTACCGTTGTACCGGTACTACGGTACCGGCAGTTTCGCGTTTCAGTTATGACCTAACTTTTTCATTGACACTCGAGATTCTTTTTTTTAAAGCTCGTCACCCAGTTCCTAAGTAGACGCGCGAGCTTTATGACACTTTGTGAAGCTTTTTGACGTAACAAGGTCGTTTCAATGGGCAACGGTGTAGTTGGATGTTTTATGTAAATTTGGAAAACAATTAATCCTTTCAACATTTTTTTCCCCCTAGTATTTTGTTGCAACGCGCTAAGGGTTTGGAGGGGGTGGATGTGGTTGTTCAATTTTGTATCACGCAATGAGCTTTATATTTGGTACACGCTGTTCTGGGATTTGCTTGTAATGCGGGAAATAATTTTTTTTTTTTAATGAATCTTTTTCTTTTTTCATCCCCTAATTGAGACTCAAGCTTTTTGTCTCGTGAACGTAGCGAGCTAGATAACACTTGAAAGTTGATCGTCATGAATGAGCTTGGGCTTTATGAAAGGGTTTTGAGAGAAGTGGCCCAGGCGTCGATGTTATCGGACAGTATCGATGCAGGCCGTCGCGACGCTGGCGTCTGAGTCGTAGTCGACTCTAGGGGGCTTCTCTGTAAGCTTCCTCGGTGCTCAGGGAACCGTGTGAATATGTAGAGAAAGCCACGGGTCGTGAGCACCGACATGGCTACATGCACTACAACCAGGAGAGACCCCCCAATGAGACACGTGAAAAGGGGTTGCGCGAGAGTGTAAGTCGTAGTCTTTGTGTGTCGCGTCCGTCTACTATGGGGTGGTTGCGCGAGCCTTGTTTCTGACTGGTCTCTACCTACAGAATGGAAATCTGCGAGTTCACCGTCAAACCCCATCAGCCCCCGTCTGACTAGGGGTGTCTGAAGCAGCCCTCCAGCTACGAGCTATACCTACCTCCTACCTACCACCTTCGTGTCACACCTCATTATACGGTCTCTTCGTTAAGGTCTCTCATACGTGAATCTAAAAAATTTACTTAACCGTGTGGACGGTATTATATATATATTTTTTATTTTGAAAATAATTTTTTCCTATCATTATTCATTATTTATTATCTTATCAAACTCGGGGTGTACTTTGATTCACGGATTTGATCTGTTGCCGATTTTTTTATTGGCTCTCTAAGGGATGCCAATTGTTTGGTTTCTCGTTTTCGAAAATTTATTTCAATACGTTTCACGCTGATTCCGTGCACGAAAACGTATATGTATTCACGTGTTATATGCGAGGACCGTTAAAGCGGAATCACCGGCAGACAGTCGTAACAGTCTGCACTCGTAAAGCAGAAACTTACGCAATCACAAGTTGGCGAAGTCTGGGGAGACGGAGGAACGAAAAGGAGGTGACTCGTGAGAACGAGAAAGAGAGAGGAGGTTGGAAAAGAAAACTAGAAGGAGGGAGATAAAGAGACGTTGTGGATGTTAGAGGGTGAAACTCATAAAACTACCGTAATTGTAAAACACGAAAGGGTGATATTACTAGGGGGTGTCGGGATGGATATCAGATTCAATGGAATTTAAGGGTAGTAGCGTATGCTCTCTTTACTCATTGAATTTTACGATTTCAATAGTTGCAAGACGCGCGAGTGTAACGTTTTTTTTGGATTTTTAAAAATTTTAATTTACCCCCCCCCCCACAAACCCTGTATAAATAATGCCTAAGTCAATAGTGACGTTAGATTCGAATTTGTAATCTTGATGAAAAAAAAAAAAAAAAAAACATCCCCCAGGAGCCAAGTCGGCTTTATCGAAAACCGATAAGCACTCATAAAAATTCCTTTCGGAGATTTAACATGAAAATCTACATACAAGGTTGAAAGTTAAGTATCCGCTAAGTTGCCGCACTTAATTCCACCGCAGTTACTTGAAAACTGGTTCACGCCCAGGGTGCCATCTACCCCGTGTCACGATAGTTTACTACCTGTACATCGTTAACACCAAGTGCCTCTGCGATCTCCAGCCACGTAAAATCGTTCGTGTGGGACGTGTACGGATGGGTATCCCGTACCCAAGAAAATCGAACCCATTAACCTCTGTCTGGCCAAAGGGTGTATCCCACGTGGCCTTGACTACCCCTAAATTATTTCAAAGGAGAGTAATTCCACCCTCTAGACGCTACGACGGCAACGGCCCTTCGATCGTGGTCGACGCTTGCGTCTACTCGAATTATTACAACCCTCAGCAAAGCTTCCCGAACCAAACGTCAACCTGAAGAAGAAGCCACCCCTGTGATACGAGGATTAACTGTACTTGCGTGACGTACCAATCATACCTGTACGACGATACAGGCAGTGTTATGCGATGCGAAAAAAGGGAGTGCATTTTATAAATTCTCTTTCGTTACATTTCTTTTTTGAAATCGTTGACTTGCGAATGAATTCCGCGGCTGGGACGACCCGGCCCAGCGAGTGCCATTCGTCTGCTGGCAAGAAGATGGACGGGGTGTAATAACCTGTCGAAAAAAATGGAGCCAGCCGAGAAAAGGTGGAGGCTCTTCAGCCAGGAAGCGAGGAGACCGACTCGGTGTGAAAGGAGCCTACAGGGTTCCCGGATTAATCCTGGAAGCTGGAACTTTCTCTCGAGGAAGGTACGGAGCGAAAACCTAGCTTCCAGGACTTTTCAGCTCAGGTTGCGTAATCCGCTCGCATTACTCAAACATGAGTGGATGTGGAAGGTGTAGTAGGGCAGAGAGGTATGGTAGCGAAGGAGAATAAGAAGAAACGAGGCGTAGGTAGAGAATAAGGTGGGGTAGCAAAGAGGACTAGTGGAGGCGATGGGGGGGATGGTGGGGGAGGGTTGAAAAAGATGAAGGTAGAAATGACAGTGGTGGAGGAGGGATATGAAATGATGGAGGAGCAGAGGCTTTCCACCGGAAGGTTATTGGAGGAGACATAAGAAGGTTAAAAGACAAGAGGCTAAGAATAAGAACGTCCATTGATATCAAAGAACAAAGGAAGTTGCGTCAGATACATGTTTCGTGTCTTATCAGCTCTCTCGAAACGTCAGAACGAGCAATTTAAAATAAACAATGGTTATCCTGAATTTTCGTTCGTTTTATATAAAAATTTATTTATCAAATGAAATATCCCTTCTTTTTTCTCGTGATCTATTTTTATACCTTCGAACCGGTCGATATTTTTTTTTAATCGATTTTTAACAAATTTTTCGATCGTGCATTTCATCCAACAGTACAGTATTTGCAGATTAACACAAAAGATGGTAACAAGAGCTTTCGGTCACGATGCTCAAGGGGTCGAAGGGACCGGACTGGCTCATTCAATGAGGTCAAAGTACCTGACCTCTGTCCTTGGTTCTAAGTTCGATTCGAAATGACATTTCGAGAATGGGATCGAGTCTTGAATCGTTCGACCACAAGGCCGACCATCCCCTGGGGTCTCCCTCTGCTTTCGAATTATTTAGTAGCGCGTAAGCCGCAGGGGTGCTCCATGAAGGCTGAGGTTAATGGCTTCGATTTCCGCTGTCAGGGCTGCCAACCCCTATAACTTAAGTATATTTTAGCCGATTCAGGCCCCCCCGCCGTTAACACGTAATTAAAGGGGAACGCGTATTTTGGGTAAACTGTTGCATTGTCAGTTTCTTTTTTTTTACAAAATCAAGAAGGATTTTGACTGTATCTATAGGAGTTGAGAAAGGGAATGAAAATTACGTAACCTATCTAAAGGGCGGCGAAACGTTGGAGAGGGGGGCAGAACACCGAGAATATTTAATCAGAATTCATTTTTTTTTTACTTTCTTACGGATCGCTGCCGATCGATTTTATTGTCTGCTTGCATCAATCTTCGTAATTTCATCAGTGCGTTATTCAAAGCGAGGTTTTTTTTTCGTGATTATCTCTGGATTGGCATTTTTGTTTTATCATCGTTATTACCCATTCAATCCGACTTACTTACCTCTTATCTTTCTATCGTTCTTCTTCGCATACCCCCCACCCCCTAACCCCCCCTATCCCCACCCCCTATACCGAGAAGGTATTATGCCACGGTCTAAATTGAATTCTCGCACCACCGCTTTCTGGAAATAATATTATGTTTTATGTCCCCGACACCCGCGAATCCCTATTGGAATCCTTTAATAGGAATTTTTCACATTTTCCACCAGCTACCGGGCAAATAAGACGAGAGAGGTCGCATCCATTGGCACAGACTCCAATGCTCTTCTTGACTCTCTTTCCTTTAACCCCGTTCCGTATTTTTTCATTTTTCTCTTTACACCCCCCCCCCCCCCCCATATATCCGCCACCAGTATATCTATATATCGCAGATCCCATCCACTTCATAAAATCCAAGGACACTTCCTCCCCCATTATATTTAAACTACTAGCAATCGAATGATAAGGGAATCAAGCCATAGTCGTGACACAATGCAGACCTCTGAGAAATTTCCTGAACATCGTAACAGAGTTACCGTTTAATTGAATGGACTCGGCAAACAATACCCAACAATCGAAACAACGAAGCCTTGCTCGAGCCGAATATATAGGATCGAGCCAGGCGGTGCTTCCTTTGCGGAAATCGAGACCTCATCCGTGGTCTAAGGTCATGGGTCAAACGTTGGGTACCCCAGTGAGCAAAGTTGGTCAATGACTGAATAAGAAAAAGAAGGCTTCTGGTAAGAGGGACGAGTGACAATGAGTAACGTCTCTGGATCTGGGTCAAAATTGCGCCTCTAGCGGGACTTTTGGAAATTAAAGTAAGCCGCATCAGAGCCTCAGGTAGTTTCGATTCGTTATTGACTTTGGTCAAGGGTGCGGAGTCACGTGGTCAGGACGTTACTGACAGATCGCCTGGACGTCATGTTATTAATTGCGACGGAACGTGTAACTAGGGACGATTTATTTGGCGCGAAACGAGATTCCCGGTTATCTGTCTACCGACCCCCTGCTGGGTCGTCGAACCCCCTTAACCATCCCTTGTAGTGTTCGCTGCTCCCGGGTACCCCAGCCTCCTCTGGACCACTTGGCCTCGCGGCGAATCTCACTTTACGTCTTGAGGTTGACAAGGGTGGGCTCTTTCGCGAAGCTTTTTCGATGGTTTCTATCCTATCCCGAAGGAGGGCCTCGAGGGCTGTACTTTCTTCAGGACGGATGGAACTCTCACCTCGTTCCTGATTTCTAGCTGGGGTGAAGGTGAACCAGCCAACTATAGCTAACCTAGCCGGTACCCATTTCGGATAGGGAGAGGAAGGGTTGGGGGTTAGGGGTGGGAAAGAGTCGTTGCCGTGGGGCTGGGAAGAATCAATATAGAACGGAAAACACACAAAAGTGATTTAGGGAAGGGTGCGGCCTTTGATGGTCTTTTTATGGTCCATTAAGGATGAGAAAAGTTTAAGTCTTTAATAAAGATCGTATTTGGTTCGAACTGACGCCCTTGCCATTTCGCAGTTTCGGACCCCAGCCCCTGCAACTGGATTATCTACACGGCTTACTCGACCTCCACTCCCCACCCCACCCCCACTTCATAAATATATAAAATTTAATCAAGACAACAGCTGCGACATTTTGGACTTTTAGTTACGCCATCCCTCCCCCCCCCCCAAAAAACTAGACCGGTCTCTTCTAGAATCTTACAGCTCGATCCAACCTCCCTTATTTGTAAAAGTTACTTCATTTTTTTTCTTCCTTACTCTAATTTTCGAATGTTCCCTTCTTTTTCTTCCTTCATCCTCCTCATCTTTTATCCAGTGCGTTTATCTGCATACCAATCTTCCGGATTATATTCTGAAGCTGTTCCGTGAAACGCCGAAGTTCATTCAAAGAAAATTTCAGGAGGGGGAAAAACAAAAATGCAAAATAACTACGTTTCAAGATGGTCCAATTTTCTCTAATGAATTTTCTTAAAGCCCCAATGACACGCTTATCCACCCCTCACTTTCCTCCTACCTGCTTGCAATACCCTGGAATTGCCAAACTCATCGTCGTGCGATACCCGAGAATATTTTCTCGCTGAGGAAAGTCTCACACACTCGAAATGCCTATCACGATAACTCGTCATTAGCATAAAGACATTTTAAAAAAGAAATAGACACAGGGAGTCGTATCCACTTCATTTTGCTTAGAATCATATTCAGATGGATTTCAAATTTCTCGAGAATCCTACGACGAAGCGTTTCGCCTACTTCGTTCTTAGACTTATGTGCGATAACCACCCGGTATAAAAAAGCTCTTGGAAGAAAAGACAAAAAATTGAAAAAAGTCAAGTAAAAAGCTATATGACGTACCTAACAGTGCTACGGGCAATGCCGTAAGAAGTACTTTCAAAATTATTCTCGCGAAACTTTCACTTTTCCAGGTAATCTTTCGTTTAGCATTGTTTTTTCTCTTCACCTTTTTTTAACCCCCTTTCTTTTCCAAGAAAAAATCATGATAACGAACAGAGAGGCCGAGCCTCTTGCGTGTCCCGTCAGCCGCACGGAGGCCTATCGGGGGAGCCTCCCACGTAAGCTCGAAGCATCACGTATATAAAAGCTCGCGTGCAAAAGCTTCGTAAAGAGCATCCGATATCGCGAGTCTTATCAAACTTATCGACATTCGTTTAATGCCTTTGTGGCCAGAAATACCAATCGGGCATCGATGTCTTATTTGTATGATGCCAGAGAAATCGATAAGTGGTTTTACGGAGGGAGGTGGCTGGAGGAGAATTTAGGGCCGATTGGCTCGCGAGGTTTATTGCTTAAGTTGCCTTCTTTTTTTTTCCTTTTTACTTAGATATATGAAAATTTCAAGAGTGATAAGAATCTTTTTCGTATCACTTCTGGACCTTATCAATTTATTTTTTTACATTTCGACTGGTCTTGCTACCTTCGATCTTTCCCTTGGAAAGATCATTGCTGGCTTAAGGTATCCCGTCGATCTATCGAGTCTCACCATCTTTCCTACATCTGATTGGACCTCGAAGCTTTTGAAAAATTTTAAAGGCTCTTCCGAAAGACTTGACGTTTTCTAATGGCACGGTCTGGTATATCTGTATGGGTATATGCCGGGTGCACGTAGTTACTTGGATATAATTTAATGCGAACTTTTCAGCCGATTCCTTTTAAATCATCTTTTCAACTGAGATGAGCCGGAGACGAGTTCACTGAACTCCAGATCTTTCCACTCGTTCTTCGTTATCGCGCTAAATAACTCCCAACCAATTACGAGAGCAGCGATACGCAGTTTAATTGGCTCAGATGAACTAGGCATGCCTTTGGCCGTTATTCGAGCTTTTGATCAAAAAAGCCCGTAGTAACTTTTTTTTTTAATCTTAACTCGTTCGGCATGCTTAAACTAATTTTCATCCATTATCGCGATACTTGCTCACGGACAATTAGAATGACGTGAAATTTTCTTTTTTTTTTTTCTTTCAGACACCCATTGCGATGCCCGAAGGACGTTTGAAATTCTTAATCGCTACTTACTGAAAGGACAACAAAATAAGGTAATCAAAGAACAAAATTCATGAACTTACCGGATGCTCTGTAATGGCTCGTTACGATATTCACGATGATTCACGATGTAGGGGTGGGATTGTTATTGAGAAAAAAAAAAAAGAAATGAAAATTTCCGTGGAAAAACTTAAGCTGATACGAGCCAGTACGACGAATAGGCGGTACGTTGTGGAAATAACTGAATATTGATTAAACGTTCCACACGTAGACTGCGTGCAGGTAATTAGTAGATGTACGGAGTTTTAATGGCACTTTAATAACACGCAACATCAAATTATAAGGGGGTCGTAGACCCGCTCGTGTGATTACTTTAGTATGCAAAGTAATTTCGTACTTCCCCCCCTACGGTTCCCCCCCCCCCCCCTCACTCCTTCTGCCTCCACCAGCCACCGACAATTCGACTTTGACGACCCAACCACAGGATTAGTACTGGCAACACAAATATAGATGGCCACGACAATAACTCTTTCTCGTATGATGACAAAAGACAAAAAAAATGTTCATGAACGGATCATAGTTTGAAGTTAATTTATCCTGTGAAGGGGATCAGAGCTACTTTGTTATCAGTTGAGACAACAAAGAAGATAACAGAAAAGTTTCGAAACTTCATTTGCACACTGTTATCGCTTCACTGCGATTTTTTCCGAAATTTTTTTTCTGTTATTCACAACGATTGACAGTTTGACAGGTGGGAGTAAATGTTAATGCACGAGAGTCAATGACTTATTTACCCGAAGAATAGAATCGAAGAAGATTGATTGGTTTTGAAAATCGCCAAAAAATATATCGCCAGATACGTTCGATATCTCGAAAATCGATCGATGCACGTATTCGGGATATGTAAATTTTTGATAAGATGCAATTTTGGAAAAAATTATTTTTTTTTAACTCCAAGTCGAAACCACCCCCTTTACTACGTTATACGTAGACACGTGGACGTCTGTTGCCATCGACGTCATTAGAACGCAAACCTTGGTATCGGTATTCGCCTATCGGTGGATGGAATTAATTGGTTTAATTAAGCTACCAAACTGATTATGGCTTGCGGTTGACATGGGATTAATACACGATCAATTCAGTGCATCTGCCAGACTACGGAAACGCTGCTTGGTTTCTGTTGATACAGAGTTGGATATTCATTTTGTCGAAAGTGTCCGTTCACTACCCCCCCCCCCCCGCTGCTACTACCCCCTTAACCATCATAGAGCCAAAAGTTCTTAAATCAGCTCAATATTTTGACATAGGCCAACCATTAACTAGATCCGTAACTTTCTATCGTGAAATTTACGAGATCTCGTGAAAAAAAAGACGCTCACCCTGTAAGGGTTGAATAGAAAAATTAACCGAGCTTTGCTACCACTCGACAGGGTTCATCTTCTTGATCCTGTTGGCTTTATGCTCTAGAGAGCCAATTGCCAGAATTCGACAGGATTAATAGCTGATGTAAATAATCTGTTGGATAGGTTATTCAATTTTGGTATCTAAGGTAAGGGGTAGTAGAAGCGACAAGGGGGTAGTAGAAACGACAAGGGGGTAGTAGAAACGACAAGGGTGTAGTAGAAGCTACGAATAGCGGAAGAAATAAATATCATGTCTGATGTTGGTTATAACGAAGAATTCGCTGGGTTAATTTGAATTTCATTGAAATACCTCATTAACTTGGGGTTTCGTTGTGAAATAGCCTTTAGCTAATAATTTTCTGTTAATTACAGGTAGAATCTAATTAATTATGATTTCAATTACGCTCGCGTAACACTCACCTAAGAGGGACAGTAGCGATCTTAATATAATATACAGGTACTTGCTCAGGGTACCTGCTCCTCGATTGGTTACGTTATCGCGTATAGCAGGAATATGGCTTATCACTTCCGTCAACAGTGCTCAATAAATATTATCACGATATATGATTGATTACGATGAATTTATATTGCGCGAACAATGGACGTTCGCGTTTATTTATGATAAACGATCGGAGATGCTCCATTCTGTCACTTTTATTCAATCGTCCCTACGCTAATAACCGATCAATATGTTATCGGATTTTCGTATCCTGTTGCCACAGAGCTCTCACCTATCCCGAGAACGTTTCACGTACAGTTCAGTAACTAGCACATTACGTCCTGGCGTACCAACCGTATAACTCTGAATATTAATTCATTCTCCCATTGAATCAGTTTCGTCATGAAATTGCAGATACTATCCGGTTCATCCGTTCGCAGAAATGGAATAGAAGCAACTTCGCTCAAGTGGATCTGTTATCAGTTGCGTGGTGCAAAAAGTGCGTAGTAACAAAAATTGACCTGGTCCACAGACAGGATCAGATCAGATCAGACCAGACCCAAGTGTCGCGATTGATCTTCGCACCACGTGCCGACTCTCCAGCATCGCCCAGGTGGATGATGACCAGCATGGCGCGTTTCTCAAAAGCTATTTCGTCTGATTCTAAACAAGGGTTGTTTTTCTAACGCATGATAATTTTTCACCGCTGTCCCAGGTCACGCGACTTGGGGTATCTAGAAGTCAGATAAGGTTACGGTAGCGTTTATATATTGCATTTTCTTCTGGATCCAAAGCGCATCCTCCTGCATCCATGGGGTTTGCATGTCTCGGGTTCTTGCAGTTTTGACGTGTGATTCCTCTGCGGGAATGGAACCCCCGTTGAGAGGCGTCCCGGGAAATAAGCTTCTGACTTTACCTCTTGACGGGGTTGGGGGAGGGAGGGATCGTGAGGAAGGGCGGCAATGACTCCCCCTTCTATCTGTGTTCTATCTTCTACCGGTGCTAAGACGGAAAGGGGTGGGTCGGGGACGGAATTGGATGAGGCTAGTAGCTGCCGGAGAGGGTCGGGGGCCAGAGGGGTCAGCAGGGGGGGCGGTAGTACCAGAACCTAGAACTATGGCCGCCGACTACGACTGCTGGGGATGCAGAAACTCAGGGAAAATATCTCACGAATAGCAGATGCAATGTATTGTCTATGCATTTTCGTTGCTTCTACTAGTGCATACGTACCATATATATACAGGGTGTCCCCATTTGAAACAGGACGGTTGAATATGTGTTTAAGGAAGCAAAATGTGTCAGACGAAAGTTGTAGAGTACGAAGGGGGAAAATCAGTGCAAATATAGCCAGTTTTTTTTAAATGGCAACATTTTTGAAACTCCACAAGTTTTGCGTCTCATCGAGACGAATTCAACGATAAGTTATTTTATGATTTTTTTTTCATCGATTTTCCATGAAATATCACACGAAAATGGAAGAAAATCGCATCAGCGATGCGATTGCAAACATTTTGGCTGCAGTTCTTCGGTCTGTTATTGGAAACTTTCGACGCCGGCTGGAGCTGTGTCTCGCTGAAAATGGTGGCAACATCGAACAGCTTCTGCAATAAGTGTGCCCTGCACGTACAAAATCAAGCACGTGGAACATGTGAAATAGAACATGTAAAAAAGCTTTAATAAAGATAATCAGATTTTGTTCCATTTTTGTGTGATATTTCATAAAAAATCGATAAAGAAGCCATAAAATAGGATATGGTTGAATTCGTCTCGACGAGACGCACAACTTTTGAGGGTTCAAAAATGTTGTTGCCATTTAAAAAAACTGGCTTTATATTGCAACATAGAAGCATAAACAGTGGGAGCACAAATTCTATTTCCACTGATTTTCCCCCTTCGTACCCTACAACTTTCGTCTGATACATTTTGCTGTCTCGCTCTTCCTTAAACAGATATTCAACTGTCCTGTTTCAAATGGGACACCCTGTATATTCAGGTCTACTACATGTATATTTAGTATGTGTGAATATGTACATGTATATATATATATATATATATATATATATATATATCACCTGCCTTCCCATACTTAGTAAAATTGCTGGCTAGGCGAAACACATTGGGCGTCTTGCACTGGGAATTCTTGTGCGGGTCTTTGTGTAATGGTGGATGCACAATAGATGCACAACGTATGGTTACAAATTATTCTAATGCATCGGCCTGCAGTCGCGAGAGGTTTTATCAGTTTTGTGACGCGGAAAAGAAATTTTTGGGAATTTAGTACCGATTTTTTTTTGGATTTTAATTCGATTTTTATTAATCGGTAGGACCGACGAGATGACAATTATGAGCGCGTATCTTTTGTTTCTATTGATGAATTTCATGTGGTATGTTGGTATTAGGAGCGAATTTTTGAACGCGTGGATGATATGGCTGCTGCTATTATTTTTGTAGGTCGATCAATAATTGCACCATTCTGCACTCGCGTGGAAGGATTATAGTAGGTGGAATAACAATTGTTTAGATTAAGGTCGTGATTTTGTAGTCATTAACTTTGCTGCTAGGGGCAACTTTACTTTGGAGGCAGTCGCTGTGCTTGCGAGTTCGAAATCGATTCTTGGTACTGGGGAGGGGTGAAGGATTTTTTTTTTGAATTAATTCGAATTTTGGTTTTTCGTTGTTTCAGAATTTTTTAATTGCCCTATCCACGCGATACCCTGATTATTCAACTATTTCGTGACGATTGGCCAATTTTTAATTGACGACTTGGTACTTGGCGAATTATATTGTTTTAGCATTAAACGGCAGGTTTATCTTTCATTAAGTTACGACTGATAACGTTTCTTGGTTCGACAGTGAAATTTACTTCGTTTCCGTTTGGACGTGACTCTAGCCGTGGCATGGGGTAGTTTTAACGATCTCTCTGCTCCAACTCGAACGAAAGCTCAATCGGCGCGTTTCCTTTGTTTCTTCTGTATTAGATTTTACTTTCCCTTGTTGCTGATTTTATCAGCGCGGGTTTATCGTAATTATGACTTTTGTCATTTTTGCGACTGGCTGGTCAATGTAATTCTTTGTTCTTCGCAGGGCGTCTTGATTTCTGGGTTTTTTTTTATGGATAAAATTTGTCGGCCTTGAAATTTTTGTGTGGCTCGATGGCGACTATGAGGGATAGAATAAGAAAAAAATTACTTAGCAGGTTGGTTGATGCGTTTGACAATAATTTCTATTTTCCGTGAGCTTTAATTAATGAGTCTTAATTAATCAAGACTTGCAGCGAGTGACCCAGAAAGGTGCGCAATCATTTTTTATCAGGGTTCACTGTTACGCACCGGCTGTTAGGGGGTTAACCAGGTCTGATGTATTGAAAATAACCCGTGCTTGTTATCTGGACAGTTTATCAAATCCATCATTCCACCCTATTTGTACAGTGTGTACGTCTACTACCCTGTTCGTGAAAACATGGATAGGTTATGCGTAAACAGGGTTGAAATCTATCAACTATACCTAAACGGTCTTCCACTTTGGTTTCCTGATTTTCGGTAAAACGGGGTAACGGTTAGGCGTGATTCCTTTGTCATCTTCGAAAATTGCGTAACGACCTAAACGACGACGAACAAATTGACGAAGTCTATTGAGAGAGAAAATAAATTCAAGGACAATAACGAGGAACGAAATTCGAAGTGAAAATGGATATTTTTCGCAAATTTAAAAAATTGTTAATATCAATCGATTCGAGATATACACAGCGATAGGTATCATCCTTTTCGCCATAAATATTAAAGAGGACCTCATTATTTTATATTTTGACGTCATAAGCCATATTTACGAGAAATCCAACGTTGCTTCACTCCCCGCTCTGGATATTAAGGGAGGGACCCGTAATAGTCGTCTTGCCTGGAGACGGCACCCCTAACCCCCTGGATTCTTTTTTGCTTTACTGCCAATTTGTCGGGTGAATTTTTTTTTGGCAAAATATAAAATTTAATTTTATTACCTTGGATTATGCATATTACCTATTCTCTCTGCCTCTTCTTCCTCCCATTTTCACCCCTTGAACCAACTGCCCACCCATCCATACGTACAGAAACGCGTGCCACCTTTATCATACACAGTTTCCTCCTGCCTTCTTCCATTCAACCACCTACGCGTCCATCGAGCATCCCCTAAATAGTAGGTAGGGCGTAGAAAATTATTTCTCCTCGATAGGGGATGAATGAACCCCTGAGCCACCTTGGTCAGATCCACACGGATAGGAATGGACTATCATCACGAGTAGGTACTGGGCGCAACCTCTGGTATCTGGGGTGCCAACCCCCCGCCCCCTCCCTCCCTGACACTCTGACCTTGAGATAGTTCAGGGGGTGCGAATCAGGAAACGGTAGGAGCTACTTCTGAGTGAGTGACGAGCAGTGTAGAGATAATCTAAGTGAGGGTGTGATGGAGCGGTGGCAGCTTGGGCTACAAGGGTTGTCAGTCCCATGATGGATGGACGAGTCGTGCAGGAGGTTTTCGTCCAAGAAGAGGATGCTCTCTTCTGAAGAGGATCCTTTTTTTTTCTCTTTCTTTCTTTACCACCTTTCCTCTTCCCTTTCGCGATCCTTCTCCGCCGAGCATTTTCCACGGGGTAGAAAGAAAATTCCACCTCTGCGCTATTCTCGACGCAATATGTAGAAGCAACCCTTAACGCGTTTCACCCCTTGGCCCAGGGTAGCTTCTATCGTTCGTTTAGCAAAACTCCATGCTCCTGGTATTCGCTTTCGGTTGCCACTTCGCCTCTGGAACCAAGCAGTACATTCACGCCCTAGTTCCCAAGGGATGATGGAAGCCCCCCCCGTGCCTGATCACCCTGTGTCATTAAGTACCCCCCCCCCCCATACCATTTAGAATTTCGGCATCCCTGCAGTTCTCTAGGTTTCTCTTGACAAGATCAACCAGTCTTGCTGGCTCGCTGAGCCTTCAATTTCTGGAATCGAGTTGTAACCGTGCATTAGTTATCAGTGATTTCGTCCTTCCTTATCATTTTTGAGTAACACGAGTGAATCCAATTTACCGGTTATCTCAGAGACGTTTTTTCAGACTTTTTCGTAAAAATATTAATGTCACTCTACAATAGGACGCTAAATGCGGTGACTGATTTCTAAATATTGTTTTTAATTTTATACTCTGTGCTCAGCTTGCCGTACGTTTAAGTGTATTTAGATTACAGCGCTTTTGCCGACAGTTATGGAGTTAATGTTTCAGCTGGACAGGAGAGCTGCTGGTTGGTCAGGCTGAAAAATGCAACGGAGGACAAACTCGTAAATGTTCTGGGCTCTGGTCTGTATGACGGTTAAGGGGGTTTGGTTAGAGAGCTTTTTCAGGGATGTTCCAGGTGCCGGTGGTGGTCGTGGTTGGTGGCTCATTGGTCGGTTGGCTGGTCGCTGGTGACCATCGTGTTTGCGGTGCCGGCCATCCCGGTTCACGGTAATAAATTTATTTTAAAAAGCGCTTTTGTTTGCTGCTTCCCGTGCGTTCGCATTATGCAGGCTCTCTAGGCGCAATCCTTTTGGAAGGAGGCAACGGGAGGAGTGAACGGGAGCGGCGGACGACGAGGGGAGGTGGCTGCTTGCTGGGTTGCTCGGGGGGTCCGTTCGAAGGGTGGAAAATAAATAAAAATACAAAAGCTCAGGGGTTTGAATTTTTCTAAAGAATTATTACCGCGCGAGTAACGGATACGCGGTGCACTAGTAAATTTATACAAGCTAAAGTCCAAAGGGTGATTTGCATTTGGTTTATAACCTAAAAAAATATTTTTTTTGTTAAGGTTTCTTTTTCGTAAATAATACCTTCGGTGCGATTATTATCAGTAATTTTCCATCGTGCAATTTTTTTTTATCACGGTGCAAAATAATGCGAATGCTCTTACAGCGCCGGCGACGAACCGGAAACGAAAAATAAGCCGCAAACGTCGGGATCGACCATTGGCCGAGCAGCGGCCAATCTGCGAAACCAGCCGGGACTGTTGGTGGTAATCCGTCGGTGATATATTTTCTGGATTTTATGCAAATATCCTGCATATGTCGGGCACAGCGCGGCGGGACGATATTAAATTTGCAGGGAAATGCGCGAAAATAAAGCAAAAACCGGATGGGCCGTGGGGTTTGCCGGCAACGAACGGTGTACGCGGGATATAAATATATGGTAGTGGGAGAAACTGTACCAGTGTCGCGCTGCCTCTTTCTGGGGGCGGGATGAGAAGGGGGAGAGGCGGTGGATGCCTGGATTTGCTTGTTTCCGCGACATGCATTGTTTACCCGTCGCGATTTCGCGTTTTCGCACAACACTGTTTTCCACGCTCGCGAATATACATTACGTCATCCAGGTACGAGCATTAACATTGGTAGACCAAAGTTTCGGGGGTTTTAGTATCCGACTGTGATACAGCCTGCCGGTACAATATAAGTGGGAGTGAAATGAGCGTCGGAGTAGCGCAGCAGGGTGGTCGCAGGGGGAGGAGGAGGAGACTAAAGAAATTTTTCCGTCGGGCCGTCAGATTTTGAAAATTAGCGAAATTCCTCGCGACGATTTTATCCTTTGGAAATTTATAGTGAATTTTGTATGTAAATATTTTTTTTATTTTATCGTCACGATTTCTAATTATCATTTTCCTTAGGTCCACGTTCTATTGTTCCTGATACGCGTACCCTTATGAATGTGGAACCTGTGGTCGTTAAACCTTATCTATAAAGTTTCATGAGATTGGGTAACATGGAATTTCTCATGGGGTGGTTTGGATGCCTATGGTGTTTTCGATCGAGAATACTGCGTATGGGTACCATAGGCGTCGTGTATGTGTAGGGTGGGTGGAGGGTTGGGGGAGGGGGTGATTTTACATAGTTGTATATGTAGTGGACGATTTTTTGGTCTATATGGATGATAACGTAGACAGAGTCCGAGATAAAGCATTACGATAGGGACGATATGTAAAGCAGGTTGGTGTCTTTGTGATATCAGAATCTCTGAGGTGTATATGTCATTTTTGGACGCTCGAGGGCGCCAGTGTCACGTGAACGCGACATTAAGGAATCCCATTAAAGTTGAGAGGCGCGTGATACCCTTGCGTTGAAAAGTTAACCGAGGGTGGTCTCGGTCGTTTTCTTTATATATATATTTTTTTTTTCTGGAAAACAAGTGGAAAACTTTGGCGGGCCGATTGTCGGGGCTGGAGCGTAAGAGGAACTGTCTCGCGTAACCGTGAGAATTTTCTTCCTCGGTCGAAGACGCTGGAAACTGCCGCAGGGGAAATATAATAATACGGGAAATAGGATGTAACCACGAGATTCAAAGTCCTAGGGTACATTATTGTTTTTGGAGTTTCTGTTGGTTGGTAATGGCTATATTTTTCGTCCAATGGGGTGACAGATGGGATATAGTGGTTTTTAAAGTGGGCAAAAAAAATTGGTAAAATGTATCGATTTTTGCGAAGAAAATAATATCGCAGGGGGTCGAAGTCAAATTAGGTCGCGGAAGCGAAGGGATGATTTTTGGCTTTCCTTTTTTTTTTTGGGAAATTCTCTGTCTCAGCACGTGGTTCACGTCGTTGAAGAGATTTCTGGTTTCCTGACTTCCTGTCCCAGCGGGAGGTCTCATCTAATCAGGATGAATGGGCTTGCCTAGCAGCCCTGCTGTTACTATTGCCAACAACTTATACACCCTCTTCGCACCCTTCCCGCCGACGGAGCCCGCTTGTCATCGGTCTTCATTATAAAAGAGAAGCAACCCCAGACTAAATCTCGTTTACCCCCTCGAGCCTGCGACGTTCTACCGTATCGTACCTAACCCGCCCCGACGGTTACCCTCTAGACAGTCCCACCCTGTATTATTCCCATTCGCGTTAGTCCCACGCGTTTTGCTACCCTTATAACATTCTCTTCCTTAGTAGCCATGACCGAGTACAGGATCTATGCAAAATTCTGACCCCGTTCATCTCCATAGAAAGAGACTCCGCCGAAATATTGTCAGCAAGGGATGACTCTTTTCACTAAGCCGATCATTTCTTTTCGAAGTACCCGACAATCTTTTTGGACATTCTAGGGGTTGTTTACCCTCTTCTTGAGCTTTTCGAAAATTCACCAACACTTCCCTATTTAACCTGTACAAAGATTTTGGTATCGTTCGGTAGAACAAAAATGTATATACATACATTTAAATGTATATGTATTGTAACGTATTTTTTCTTAACCCGATACCGATAGCAAAATTCGAGAATGACGATTCGTCCGTCCACCCTTCGTTCATGCATCCGCATGCCAGGCGGGCGCCTGCCAATTCTTGTTTCACCGGGAATCGACGAGCCGGTATGAACTGGGAGTTGGGGTGGAACAGGCCCAACTCCACCAA
>JASANN010000300.1:315901-401396 GCA_031762395.1 Calameuta pygmaea | reverse complement strand
CGACCCGAAGGGAGCCGGAAACGAGAACGTTATCTTTATCGGTAGCCGGAGTCGCCTTGTGACCGTGATTCGAAAAAATCACCTCACAGTATATATATAAATCTTTTTGTTTTTTTTTTTCAGTAATTTCTCTTTTTCTCAATGGACTTTTATGAATTGTTTTCTTATTAATCTCGCAATCCCTTAACTCTGTCGTTCGGGACTCTGAGTAGCTGATGTCGATCTTAAATTAAAAAAAAGCTAAACACCAGCGGAAAATCCGTATGTCCAAAGTGGCCGGAGGCTACTTGTTTAAAGAAACTTTACGTGAAGCAGCTTTTGTTAGTCCTGAACAGTACTCGAAGTCGAGTGTATCCTCCTGGCCTGTCATCTTATACCGTAGGTATAGGTGGCAACACTGGAAGCACGTTTTCCGTCCCCGTCCTTTATTTCCTCCTTTCCTTCATTCTTTTTCAAGACTTTTCCTCCGCTTCCTCTCGCCCTCCCCCCTTGGTCCACCCCCAAGATACCCACTACTCCTCCCACCGACCAACCTATTCCCAAGAAAGTATCTTTTTCCTCGATAACTTCTTTTCTTATTTCTTTCGTTTCTTTTTTTTCCTACCACCCCGGCCCCTCCTCATTCGTTCGTTCCTCCAAACTACCCCCCACCGTTCCTGCCCCTGGTCCCTCTGCCACATCCGGCCAGACTGTACTTCGTAAAACGATAAACCGATTGTCGCAGTCAACGAAGGGCGAAGGTTCGGAATTGACTGTAAGAATGTTTTTCTTTTTATTTTTCTTTTCTTCATACCGCCATATCCTTCTTCTTGCCTTTGCCGGTAAAATTGATGAACGCCACGTGAAACCACGAGAGATTCTCATACGCAGCAGCGTCCTTCAGCTGCTGCGCCACCGAGAATTTAATCTGGCACTGCTATGAGGGATGGCGCACCCCTAGAGAAAAGTCTGATTTTGTAACAGCTTTATTTTCGTACCAGAAGTAAAACCATAAAGGTTCCCGATTGGATTAGAACAGGTCCGTCCTGTGTGTGTTCAACTTATTTCGTACGTATGCCGTAACATTGCTCGTTGATGACTTCAGCCGAAAGCTCCCCGCATCCCTGGGGCAAGAGTAGAGTACACCGGGAGACAACTCTAATTGAGAAAATTACAGGGTCTGACGATGAATTAAACGTTAGCGTAATTAATTTAAGGGGCAAAGCCCAACCCTGGCTCTGCTTCATCGGGTAAACCAAGGATAATTCCCAAGGGTTAATTTTAAGGCGAAACCAGATTTTCCAAATTTTTTTTATCCTGACCAATTCTTTGTCTCTTTCTCGAGCACCCACGCCCACGTCATATCTGTTTGATGACACAGCACAGACTCCGGCCTGAGTGTCTTTGCTGCGAAACATAACGAAGTTCGTTTGAGGGGGCTTTACAATTTCTCTGCTTTAATCTCTGGCATTTGCTTCGCATGAATATTTAATCCTCCTGCGCCGAGTGGAACCTGATTTTCCCTTGGAATATTTTTCAGCCGACCATCCTTCCTCTCTGTCCCCCTGGCACCCTGGCTGGGACGATCGGTCATGATCAGGGCCCAAGATGTCCGCTAAGTGGTGCACATGTCTTGACACTATTAACACCCTTATTATGAATTTATTCTAAGGGGGGCTTTCTATTCTGGGGGGTTGGACGTCTGGGGAGGGGCTTTCTATTCTGGGGGGTTGGACGTAGGGGGGGGGGGTGGCTTTCTATTCTGGGGGGTTGGACGTAGAGGGGGGCGTTTTTTTTCATAGAAAATAACCTTACACCTTCGTTGATGGATGAAACTCGGGTAGGACTGCACACCTATACACTGTAGGTACATGGACCTTATTGTTCTGGATGAAGTCATCCTCATACGTAGTCCTCCACGTCATGAGCGTCGCGACGCTTGCTGGTAACAATCGATGATTTTTTTACGATTTCACATGGTGTCCAAGATTGACGGTTTTTTGCGCGAAAAGAATTACCAATTGGAGTGAAGCTCAGGGATCGTGGATTTACTTAGATTTTACAGGAACCACCCCTTCTCTGGTACCACGCGCCATCCAAATATTTATTCATCCCCTTGAAACGTCGCTTACCTAATTTCACTTGATTTTTCTTTAAAATGATATAACTATACGTCGTACATACAATTATGCACTTTTAGACCGTATACTGATTTGAGGATAAATTTCTTTTATATAATCCTATATATGTACATGAATTTTTTTCATGGGACAGGGGAAAGTCATTAAATAAATATAACAAGTGAAATTGAATCGAGGATGATTCAAAGGCACTATTACCTCTGAAAGAGCAAAATCCCACTTAAAAGTCGGTCATTATATCTGAAGCTTTCGTTATGGGGTAAGAGTGGAGTCTCGTTATGTTTTCAATGCTCAAAGCATTTTATTTTATTTTTTTTCTCCCTTCTGCTACCTACAGGGAAATAACTGCGTATTGCATTGATACTTGTCTATAGGATTTTAGGAGGCGGTAAAATACTCCTGAGAATGGCTTCGTGGTATTATGCTAATTTCGTTAAAGTAAGAGCAGGTCAGACTGTAGGTAGGTAGGTATGTAGATAGGGGTAGGTACTAGACCTCGTGCTATCGTATTAGGATAATAATAATAATAGCAAGGGTTGAAGTAAATTCTACCATTGGGTTTGCTTGCCTCATAGTGCTTGTTAGACGCTTTATGTTGCACATGGGTAACTGTTGATCGATTTAATTCATTTTGATGTTTACGATATCGAAAAGCGACGATTGATAAATGATCGATTTAATTAATTTTATATCTAGAATTCGCGTGGATATCGAGTTCGAAAATTTTTATCGAGTTTCAGATCTCGTGGTGATAACGTCAATGAATGTGAATTTATGTAGGGGAAAATAGTTTTCATTTGGTTAGGTTAGGTTAGGTCAGATCTCTGCCGAGTATATTTGTACATTTATAATTTATATGTTCAGAAAAGTTATTTATTTTTTTTTTCAAGAATATTTAATGCTGTCTGAAGGGTTATTGTCGTTGTAGGGTGAATTTTCTGTAGTATCAATGGGGGATGAAAACGGGTAGGATGCTCGAGAGCAGCGCTGTACGATTTTATCAATTCATTCGGGGAATTTGATAAAATTTATTAAACGTACGAGCGGCTCTGATACACATACATATATGTATATCATATATCCACATTACATTCCTGTACGGATAAATGCGAATGAAAATGATCGTATAGCGATGAATAAAATTTTTTATCATGCAAATGACACATGAGCGTTGCACCCTCTAACGCTTTTGCTAATTAGACAGAATGGGGGATCGGATGTGATTTTAAAGTATTTCATGTAAACGACGGGATTCGCGCTATACGTTATCTAATTATCAAGTGAAAATCCTCGTGAGATAATAACCAGGTGAATTAGTCGTGAAACTTTGAGATTCGCCCGTCAATACCTCTTGCCGTTTCGGATCCTTAAGAGGAAGTAAATTTCTACCGGATACGCCTAACGGATTATGATAATGTGGTCTGGTCTAAACTTTAGAAAATTTTCGGGCGAAGCCCGCGCATAAATATGGAAGAGCCTGATTGAAGGGAAAACGCGGATAACAGACGACGGAAGTTTTACCAACCGGGGGGGTCCGCGTCGTTGGGTCTACGGGACTGGGGACCACATACGGTTGAGGTTTGGTACTTTTGGGTCCCTGGGAGTGGGAGATATTAAGGCTGGTGTCGAAGCAGCGTCTAAGAAGTCCCGAGGAGAGGGAATTGTTGGGTGTCAAAGTTTGACGTAATATTATATAATAGAGACGAGAGAAAAGGGAGCGAGGGGGTCGAAAGGTGAGGAATCTGCGAAATGGGGCTGAAGTGGATGACTCTGGGACGCGAAGGAAGACAAGGCGGTCGGATGGAGGAAGCCGGGTCTGGGCCTGAGGATGAAGTGAAGTAGGTGGAACCAGCTGCGGTAAAGATTGCTGCGTAACAGCGTCCTCGTTCTTCGTCCTGGTCCTGGGCCGATGAGAAATTTGCCCGATGATCAATAACCATCCCTTAGAGTTATATCGCGTCGCCTCGTGTACCACCGGCATTATGATAGAAGCTTTGTAGCGATGGGTAGGAACCACTTGAGAACATAATTATTTGGTACAGCAGCCCACTTGGGTTATATGGCTGACTGATTTGTGATGATCGTTTGAGTAATTTTAGCTTGGGGTTCGAACGGAGCCTTTTCATCCCCAATTATTGTTCAACAGGTAACGCAGTATGGTTACCATTGATCACAGCTAAGGAATTGTTCCATGTGACGATTTGGATTTTTATATTGAGTCGAGTAAAAAAAAAACTTTTTCAATACCTTGTAACTTTTTTTTGACATTTCGAAAAATCGACTTTCCAAGACGGAACGTTCGTCAGCGTGTAATCTATTAATGACGGAAGTCGTCCAGGTGCGATTAGAATGCAGCCGGCTTAGCGTGCTTGTGCAGGGATTGCAGTTGGCGTCGCGCCAGCCTGCTAAGTGGTCCACGTTCTCCACCGGCGACGACGTCGGCGTCGAGGCTGGCGTCGTAGCTGCATCATCCGCGGCACTTCCGCAATTTCTACCTTCTCGCAGAGCAAGAGCACGAGAGTCGTTGGACGCCTTTTCTTGCGAATCCACAGTTAGTCTGGAAAGTGGAGTAGTCGCGGCTGCCGAACTTTGGATGTGGGGTGGTTGGGTTGGTATTATTGATCGTACCGCAACCCATCCCCTACCGGGGCCCCTCTCTGTAGGTATTAGTAGGTTGGTACCAGTGGCCATGAGAAAGCAGAAATTTCATGGCTCTTCAGAACGACTGACCCAGTGTCAGTTATGGGTAAGGGGGGCTTGGGCTGCTACCAGCGTTCCAGGGGTTCAGACTGGTGGGGTCAAGGGTTGCGAACTTACCGTAATTAATATAAGGGCTCGCAAGGGCCTATACGTTATCGATATTCCGAACTGTAATTACAACGTAAGGGGGCCGCTTACTACGAGAGCTCCACTTCGACCGAGGTTAAATTTTACGAAAATTAGCCTCATTAAATCCAAATCCCTCCCAGTCTCCTCGACAGGAGCGCGCTACGACCTGGTAGGATACTGCAGCCGTAATTTATACGTAACAATTCTAAATGCTCTTTGCTCGCACGGTGGTAACAAGAATCTCGTTATTATTACCGACTGCGAAATTGTGTATCTGTGCTAATTAATCTCGAAATTGAGTCGAGCTAATCTCCTACGTGCAAGCCGCCCTCCTAGGAACGAGTTAACGTACCACCTGCCCAAATTTAATACAGCGCCACGCGCGTACCTACTAGTTACTGGTACTTCTGCTATAGCGAATCCAAATGCCGAGGGGGTACGTATCAAACTACCCCTGCGTAGCCCACCAATACCTACATACTTTACGTATATTCACGGTAAACCAGTAGACTTTGCGCTCCAACAGTTTCCGTGCAACAATTACAGTATAATTACGCGAACCAGTATTAGGGGGCGCGCGCGTGTGTCTTGTATTGGGTGGGACGCAGGGGACGCTACGGGGTTAAATTCCCACCGGGAGTTTACATCATTAGCGAAATAACTGATTTGGAAAATATATTTCGAAATATGTTATATCTGTATATAACGTTGAATTTCACTTTTCAAATTCATTCTCTTAACATTTACTATCACCCTCCACTCCTTCTCACTTTCTCTATGCTAATATTATCGTACTTCGTTGAGTGACTGGGTCTGCCTATCTACTCCCTTCTATTGTGTATATATATGTATATCTGCTATGGGTTCCCTGTATATATATATATGTATTCTCTATATCACGGTCTAGTCTTCACACCCGGACAGTTACCAATAATTATAACAGACCGGTTCTGTTCAGTCAGATACGCTGCGCATCCCTTGACACTGGTTCGCTTTGAATAGCTGATGGCCAGTGGAGTGAGCCTAGAGATATCCAATGGCTGGGTTTGAGTAGTCTCTGCGTCCTCCACAGCATCCAGGCTCCAGGCTACTACGGGCAGAGCCAGACAGTGCCTAGGACGCCGTACCGATAACTTTACAATGCGACAATGCTGCCCTGTGGATCAGACAGGGAAATCTGCTTAGTAAGCGACCATATCCAACGGAGACATTACGTGGAAACCAGAATCGTTATGGGGCTCATATCAGATCAGTTCATTTCATGGTTTTTTTTGTGCTGCTTTTCTAACGATCTGCTCCGTTTCCCGCGGGTAAACTGGAAAACGGAGACTGTGGATATTGGAATGTGGTCGATGTGGGTATTTGTATTGACAAAAATCCCATAGGATTTATTCACCGTGTTATATTTCAGCATTTTGGTATCCGAATGGAGGTATCTATTTTTTTTTTGTATTTTTAAGGCTTTAATTGACAGTATTTTTAGGGTTTATATTCTATTGTTGAAATTAAACGTGCTTTTCGTCAATTCGTGTAACATCGGGAAACAGATGGACCGATAAAGTTCGACGACCGCAAGACAGTTTGACAAGCGGAAATGGAATATGTAAAATTAATTGCTGGGAATTTTCGTAGAAATTGATTTGGGAATTGATTAATCGTTTGGTTTTTAATTTCCTTGTAGAAATTGTGACCGGTTCGAGGCAAGGCGCTGACCAGCACACTGCTGCTTTGTCAGAGTTTGCTTAGGTAACCCAAATAGGGCCCGACATTGGAATTATTACGGTTTCGCTGAGTTGGGCCTAACAAGGCAGTCTGGCCAGGACCAGATTTGAGTTCCCTTAAAACTGCTATGAATATATAAAATCTACTGTATTATTAATATCCATTAAAATATACCAAATATATAATTGACACAACAGAGTAATTGTGTTATTAAAGTAAATAGGGAAAAATGATCGGATCTTTTACTTGCGGTTTTTGGGTTTATATCTATTCGACACCTGTACTTATTGAACCATAGGCCTAATTTTGGAATTTTTCTTCGATTTGACTGGAAGTCGAAATGCTGACTCGCACCTCATCAGGCACTAGCTAGTCTACCCTCAAGTTAAGAAATTGCGGTTTTCCCTAAATATTTTGATGAAGTCCTGTCCAATATCTGAGTTTTCACGGTTTGATTTCCACTGGGTTGACGATATCTGAGTGACTTTTAATTATCGAATAACTAATTCACAATTTATTAGTGGTTTTTAATAATTACTCAAACCGCAAATCTATAATTGTCTCTTATCAATAATAAATATTTTGCCAGTTTCACTAGAATAATACCTAATTCAACTGTAATGCTACATATATGTATATAACTTAATTAAGTTTACTTAATGCATACTACTCAATATACTCCCCAGATTCCTTTCTAACTGAACAACAAACAAAAGTCAATATCCATTGTCATTCACGCTACAGCAAAATATTGATCCATAATGGAGTCTAAATTGAACTCAGGCATAACCCAATCGATACCAGTTAGATTATCCAACAAGGCAGGGTAGCAGTTTTGCTTGAGTTTTCTTAACGAAGTTCAGACTCTCCAACCCAACCCAACCCAATCTAATCTGAACGTTAAGCCCGTCTCCATTGTGCCAGCCCAATTTTCCTGATAACGTAAAATTGCTTGTTGGTACATATAATAACAAGTGGGATGCGTAACCCGCTGCGCCATCTTGTGCAACCTCACCGAACCAGAAGTTAGTGCCATTATCAAGACACAAGGTGTAACTACTCCAATTAACCTGAACAATGACGCATCGTTGGAGAAAATAATCTAATTAAAATCTACTGGTAGCTGTAACGGCTGCTGAGGCAGCTTCATTACATGATTATAATTAATTTCATCCAATCTCTATGAAATTAATTAACACGATCGATCGACATTTTATAAAATCAACAAATGGTCAATCAAAAATGTTCAATTAACCGTGGGTTATTTTGTTTGGGTTTTGATAATTATTACCAAGAATCATTTACATGCTGTATGTATGCTGGTAATTGATTATTGTTAATTAATTCGTTTTGGATGATCTAACTTGGTCTTTAATCTTTTCCTGTGCACCAAATCCTTTTGACTCTGCTTACAGATCCAATTAACGAATGGACCAGTTTGGCTCCGCTGTGTTGGTCCTACCGGAAAAGTCTTTTCAGGGTGACTACGGTTTTAACGTTGAGTCAACCAAAGGGTCCGGTCAATTAGGCTAGGGTACGAGGAATCGGTTTAGCTAACTAGGTTACGTCGCTTTTACAAGATTGAAAACGTCCCTGCAAAAAGCTACGATGTACGTAGTAAGGAGACTGACTAGGGGTTGGAGTCCGACGATGGTCAGACAGAAAGTAGAAAGACGGTGAATACCCAGACGTGTCTATGTCCAAAGAAAAACGCATAGGTCAACGTGGATGAGGTCGGGACGAAGCATAAAAGTAATTACGTGACAAATGAAATTTGTGACAAGGACCATTTTCAACGGGAAACAAAACACAATGAAGCTGTACGTGCGTGGAAACGGTGCTCGTGTTTGCGTAACATTGATCCAATTGTAATGTCAATGATTGAAAGGTCAAAGTGCAATGTCTATAGGACCTCATTTAAATTCCACGAATAAACCCTATTTTTATCACCGCGTTGTACCCTCTGTACGCGAGGGGATCATGTATGGGTTCCGCGATGAAACTCCTCCCGAGCCTTGCGTAATATATCGCAATTAAAAGGTATTAATTAATTAAATTTTCGAAGCGAGGTGTTTATTGGTCCACAGATCCCGGATGGTGGAATTGGCTTAAGTGGAGTCAAGCTTTGAAACGTTTACACGAATCAAATCTACAATACCCTGTTTACTTCCGGTGACCGAGAGGTGGGTGAGATAACTTTGAAAATTTCTTTTAACCAAAATTCGAAAAATTATATCGTTGATCTTATCTACGGTCGGACTGTACCTTTTTGATAGGGAACAAGCTATCAATTATTTATCTAAAAAATTATCTTCGCTATCCTCTCGTGAGTTTGTCAATAGTATCGGACTATGATAATTGTGGTTTTGCGAAGAGTAATAGCTTGATTTTATTTGAAGCTTTTTTAATTTTTTTTTGTTCCTTATCTTCCCTTATCATTTGTAATGCCAGTGGCGTGGCTGCTTGTCTGAGTTATCCTACAGCCATTTCC
Organism: Calameuta pygmaea; assembly: GCA_031762395.1. NCBI lineage: Eukaryota > Metazoa > Arthropoda > Insecta > Hymenoptera > Cephidae > Calameuta > Calameuta pygmaea. Next base: position 392,234 of record JASANN010000300.1, on the reverse strand, counting down.
GTCTGTAACTTGATCAATAATAATTGGCCGGATTATCGATAGGATATGGTTATGGGAAGTGCGAAGCCCCAGGCTCGTCCCAGTAATCTCCACTCTGATTGCATTTGACGCATCATTGAGCGGAATGATGGAGACGCCTAAGCGCGATCTCGAAGTGACAAGGGCTCGCGGCTGGCATTATTCATCCTCTCGTCATAGTCGTGACGCAATCGACGATTCCCTGAATTCGATCATCCCAATAGGGATGATATCCTACGGGATTTAACAGAATTTGACGTTATCGCTTATCACTCAGTGTCCGTCGTGTTTGATCGTTTTTTGACGGGGTGGGTTTCAAATGGAGATTGAAGTTTAAAAATTTGCAGCTTAAATACTTTATTTGCATATGTTCGTTTTTATTAGGTGAATTTTTTTTTTTTTCAAAAATTATCAGATCATTCAGCATGAATTTGTTCACTTACTTCAAGTACTTTCGGCTCGAAATCATTTAATACTTAATGACCTGATACTTGACTCAACCGAAAAAAAGGGGCAGTCAATGATAACTGGCTGAAAATTTTCGCAATCCTTATCGCGTCTATTCGCCATTTTTTAATTGAGCTCTCCCAGCGTGGCGTCCGGCGTCGGAAAAACGAAACCCATGAAAACCACTTGGTATGCTGTACCTTCTACCCCTATCATCCCCTATTGATTTCGGATACCTATCCACTGTTACTTCGCCGCCAACCCCTTTCTCTTCTCGTTCTCGGTAAATTGAGAAGTTTCGCAATATTAATCATTCGCGTGGCCAAACTCGAATAACAAGATCGTCCCTCGTGTATTGGAGTCTGTATTACTTATTTCTGCGTGTCTATAAATGTGCCCGATTTCATGGTGTATTTCTTGGTTTCTGTTTTTTTTTCTATTTTATTTTTTAATAACGCCGACAGCAATTTTTTCTCATCATGCGGTGTCTGTCTGTAGGAGGGAAAAATTGTTTCGAAATATTAAATGTATCTTTCCGTAAATAATCACACACCTTTACTTTCTTCAGTTTTCAGCTTCTTAAAATTGAAGCAATCGCAAAACGAAGTTCAAGGGTGCCACGTTGCTTAATCGAGTCAGCCTTAATGGAAAAGTCGCCTTATTTATTCCGGTGGTACTTATTGCCCGAGATGGTTAATTTATGGGTCTTGAAGCAATTTGGGATTTTTTACAACTTTTTTTTTCTCTTTCCTGGGTAATTAAACAAAAGTGCTATTACTCCACGTCGTTGTCTTAGAATAGCGAGCACGTGGATTCTGTGGTGAAATTTTGCTGACCTTTTTTTTTAAATCGCTTTCCCAATACCTTCGTCCCAATGGAGAGTTTCTCCGAGTGGCACCGTGAGAAATGAAGGCGGAGGAATCGATGGGGAAATCAAAGGTCAAAGGTGAATCACGAATTCCCGTGAGTTTCCTCATTAACGTTTTTTCAATGTCTGCCCATTTATTTTACACTCCCTCCCCCCCCCCCCCGCTTTTTTTGTTACGCGTTACTCGATATCCGAGCGTGTGTATTAATCAAAAAACTTTTTTTGTTACGTCACGGTACAATAACAATAGACTTTATCTGGAATCAGCACTTTGAAGGAATATTGTTGACATTTTGAAGTAACCTGCCATTGTCAAAATTATCTTCACCCCAATTCAAGACTTTTAACAATGCATACATCAGCTTACCCCTTTAACACATTTCCCAGTTGACTTTGGTCCTCAATCGAAATCCGAAACTATAATCTACTCCTTGTTATACGCAGAGGTACTTGTGGGAACAGTAGCGCCATCACTGTTGTCATACTACTTTACCCAACTTCTATTCCAACCTAAAATCCTGTCGACAGTTGAGTCCTCTCATTCTTAGATCCTTTAGCGAAAGGGATACGTCATGATTATCATCGTCCATGGCACTAAGTTTTTAAAAATTAAAAAAGCAACAAATTTTTCCAAATTTCAATAGTAAAAATAAAAACAATTTTCACATTTTTCATATCGTACGCCTTATTACCATTATACAAAATAAGATCGGGTTAATTTGAAAAATTCCTAAAATTAATGACAGTGTCATGCAATCACTGATTCCTGGTCTCTTATCTTGAATTAATTCGATAAGCGGGTTCATGTTGAATTCTCATATAAAACTTGTATCTGAATCGTTCTTTATGTTTTTTTAAGTCTCCCATTGCTCTGCTACTGGTGAAATGGTTCCTCACCCTGTCGAAGGAATCTTAACTGTCAAGGATAAGATGGAGTCCTTTGTCGAGGAAGATCGGGAGCGTAAAGGCTGGTTCATTGTCGGATGCTGACTGGTCTTGGTTTTTATCACTGTTCCTGAGGGAACTGGGAGACAGCCAGGACGTAGAAAAGTAGGTTCACCGTCATTCTGTATATTTGACGGGTCCCAGAGGGGACATCGGTAAACTGACAGCTCATCTACTTCTTCTACCCGTCGGTAAGGTTCGTTCCAGCTTACGTGCGAGGACAAAAGAAATTCCAGTCATTTATCGTTTACGAAGAAAATTTGACTATGGACAAAAAAAAAGATCAAAATAATTTTTTCTCAACATCGACCATCCTCAACAGACACACGTCCCTTAGACCCTAATATCAAGTATCGGCATTTATTGCCCTTGACGAGAAAATTGAACGACATAAGTTTTTCGTAGGGGTTGAAAGACGAAAAAGGGGGATGGAAAAAATATAGAGAAAGTGGCTTGTTAATTCTTGCAGGTACTAAAGTCTCTACATACTAACAGGCGTCTCAAGTGGTCCTGGAATGGTCAAGGGGCTTGGCCAGCCCTTGTGTATGTGTTTGCATAAAACATATCACATGCTGGAACAGTCTGCTTCATTGTTCCCCAAAATAGTCTGTACAGGGTGATTCCAAATTATGAGAACACACACAACGTGTGGTTCCACCTAAATTATTTGGAGAACGTCTCAGAGCTATTCTGAGGTTGCTCGTTACCAATGTGCTCTAAGCCACGTCTAAGCTTCCAAACCCAGTCTTGCGTTTAGTCTTCAGACTTGCTCTTGTCGCTGGAACAACCCAGTTTTATCATCCCTGTATATTAAACCGGTAAGGATGACAGGTTGTTTTGGGTATATCGGGATAATAATCTCATTCCATAATGGACCAATTCATTATGAAGTTCTCTCGCTTCCTTTTAATCAAAGTGCAATTAGAGATATGCAAAGCAGGCTTGATCTCGGCCGACGAAAATTGAAGACAAGATAAGACGATGCCATCTGAATTGTCAAATACTTGGAACAATTCCAATATTAACAGTGGCCCATACCCAGTTCTGTATTGGGGGTAGTAACCGGTTGCCAGTGCTGGAAATAAGCCACCGACGTAAAAGGACTCCTGAAAAGTAATGGGGATGAAACGACGCCCGCGGCGACGATTCGCAAAATAAATGAAACAACCCTTGTTGCCTCGTTTCATTCTCGAAGCGGGAGTGTCACGCGATGAAAATAGAATTTAGCGCGCAACTGTCTCTCCCCTTAAGCTTTCGTCCTTCCTCGAGTTTTTTGCTCTTTTTTTTATTTTATTTTTTTTTAAACCGTTCATCTATGCACCTTTAGGTACGTTTCTTGCAATTCAAGAAATTTTCCACGTACTCGACGCAGTAAGCTTTTCAACAGGGAAAAAGCTTTTTTCATAATTTTTTGAGTACTATTTTTTTTTTGAAGTAAACCTAATTTTTTCTTTGCCCCGTTTGCTTAACGAAAACAAAGTCAGATGCCAAGACGTACTAATTTCTTTTTCGTTTCGAAAAACTGGAACGGGTAAAATAACGATTAAGACTTTTAGCCGAAACCTCAATATGAGGTCCCATATGCTCTATCGTCCGTGCCACGTTAAAGAGGGGACTCTACGGGAGGGTTGAATCGAGATGGGGCAGGAGAAGAGGATAGGGATGCTGGATACTGAAGAAACCAGTTTAAGGGTTGCGTCGTTGTTTCTACTATCGCTGGGTGGGGGGGGGGGGTACAAGGTACGGAAAAAGTTGAGGCCGCAGGTTTTCCGTGGCTGCGGTTTTTCAGTGCTATAAATACTAACACCAAGCTCTGAATGGGAAATAAAGACAGAAAGTGGCCAATGCGCAATAGTAAGAGAAATAGAGAGAGAGAGGGAGAGAGAGAGAGAGAGAGAAAGAGAGAGAGAGATTCCAGTAAAAGAGAGGGAGAGTACGAAGAGAGAAGCTACTTGGAAAACTAGGGTGAACTGCAGGGGTTGAAGAGTTCCCGTTTTTCTCATGTCGAGCTGGCCCCTCCATAACCCCCCCCCCTCTCTTATCTTCCCTTCTCGACTTTTTTTTTCCTCACAAAATAGAGTTTCATGGGCTCCTACGGAGCCACCTCGACCTGACTGGCATAGACTAATTACGTTTGCCCGGTCCTTCCCTGTCAGAATCAGACAAATTCACTAATGGAAAGGAACCGTGGCTGAAGATATACCGAACAGTGTATAGCGTAAAGTTATAGGGGTGGTTGGATAACCTGCAAGGTTAATGCAAGTAACGAGGGTGCGAAATAACTAGTGATTTTTATTTCCTTAAGTAAAATCCCGTATCGACGATAAATCCACATTCAAAAATTTTCGACTGCGTAAATTCGAATCGAAGTAAATTTTTGGTTTATCAGGTTGAACGCAAGCGCCTCGAGTCGTAAGACCTTTTTTTTCGTCGCAGCGCTAAATTACTCCGGATTGAAATAGGTTGGCCGTCGTCAGCGGTACAACCGCATTTCGCGGTGGATAAAAACGCCGACCGACAACCAGTGGAAGCAGATAGGAGGGACAGGTTCCTGTAATTGAATGGCTTTTAATTAAAACTTCATTTACTTCCTTTTTCACGACTACGGACCGTCGAGATTTGCCCTCGGGATATTGTGTGTCCACGTTATCTGATAAGAACTCAAAGCACAATTCTATGTTTCATAGTAGCTACGATCGCGTCGTCTCTATCAGCTTGTACGCGTAGCACGTCTTAAAAATTACACACGTCGATATTTTATTGTAGCAGTTAGTTCAATTTTGACCAAATTTTATTTCGTTAACGAGATCGAAATTTAGTTAAAAAAAATTTTCTTTTCTCTCAGCTTGCGATATCCCGGATCATTTATGATGGGTCAATTGCGTATTTCCGAACTGGTCAGACAGCAGACCGGAAACGAAGATTTATTTCCTGACCCTATTAACACTCTGCCATAGCTATCACTATTATTCGCAGGGCGTTTAGCCGACTTGCATTACGCTTATCACGGTTATCTACACGACAGAGCAAGGAACGCCCGACATTAGTAAGAGGGCCTGGGGCCTCTGGGGCGTATCGTCTATTGTCAGAATCCTAGAGCTTTCTAATACCCAATAACACAGCCTGGGATTACTAATTCGTACGTAAATAGATAGTGTAAATATTAATGCCAGACTGACTCTAATCAGCCTACTAAGACGGAGGTCATTATCAGACTTAGGGGGGGCGTTTAGAAAAAAATGGTATATTTTGAAATTTATTAAATGACCAACTGAAAATTTTCGATTTATTAGTATAACAATAAATCCTTGCTGATTATATTATTGTAAATAGTAAATGGCTTATATGTAAATACAGTCAGTTCTGGTACATATGTTCAGCCATGGATGCCAACGGATGCAGAAACAGATGGGATACAGGAAAGAGTATAGTCAGACAGAAAGAGAGTACAGAGAATAAAAGATAGACAGACAGGACAGACAGTAGTCACTACCAGTCGGCAACAGCCTCGTCGCAGTAGAAAACGGGGGATGACAGAAACGTAGCCGTACGCGTTGCTTCCGTTGTGGGGCTGAAGTTTCGCGGCGGCGATAAAGCAGCGCATTGCGCATGCGCGCTGAAAGGGTATATCATCCTTTAGCAACCCTCTGGCGAGCCACCCCTTCTCTGATTCCCCTAGATACCCCCACCCTCTCCTGGCTATACTCCCCTATCTTCCTCTCTACCTTCGTAATGGTCGGCTGCGAAAACCAAACCACCCCCTCCCGCTTGCCCCTGGCGCCTCAGTCACCGGGACCGATCTGCAGCCAGCGGGACTCCGTGAGTTTTCTCTCCGCGAGTTTTCCACGTTAAAAAATCGCTTTCGTTTGTACAATTTTTAATAGGCATTGAGATAATTGTTTTTCGTTTTTTTTTTTGGATCTTGTGCTCACGTGGAATCGAGTCACGGGGGTGAGTCTGAGGATTAATGGTGAATTAATAAGGGTGGCCTCTAGTGACCGTCACATGTCTTCGGACGAATGCTGTGCTGTTTACGTTCGGACATATAGAATTTTGAATTTAAAAAAATAGTGATTGCGCGGTAAAGTGAAAAAAAAATTAAGACAGCGAGGAAAAAGATTTAATATTTTTTCTTTTATTTTTTTTCAGTGAGTTTTTCTTTACGAGACTGTACATACTCGCGTGCTGGGCATCGTGGTTATTGAAGTGCGCATGTGCAGTGCATTTTTTTTTAATTATTATTTTGATTTCCATCCTCGGAAATTTTCGAAAAAAAAAGCCATAGTCACGATCATGGATTTAACGAGGAACGTGACGCACGTGTCCAAAGGCTCGATATCGGTTTCAAAAATTTTTTGAGACTCGTGCTTTCGATAGTCAAATATCGAAGTATCTTGTGAATCAGAAAATTTTTCGCTGCAATCGTGTTTGGATTAACTATGGAACATTAATCTTCCTCGTATACCCATAGGTCATCCAACCTGTGATAAGAACTGACAGAAGTAGCTACAAATGTTAATAGCCAGACGACAATTGTACCTCGTGTCCTGCGCCACGCGAACTTTGTTTACGTGTTTACACGGTTTCCTGTTTACGTCAGAACAACACGATATACCAGACACGCCGTGTTTAATGTCCTGCATGACACTTCTGTTCGTATTGATCATTCAGTCAAATAATACCTGATCGAGAGATCATTTGCGAATGATTTGGAATGGGGAAGATGTTGAGAAAAAAAATGGTGATTTTAATAAAAAAAATATTACCCTCAGGACCAAGGGAGGCTGAACTTTTTTGAAGGTCAGTTTGATCTATAATTTGAATTTGATTTTTTTTTCATATTTCATTATTTTTATTATACCATTCACTGGCTAGTCGATAAGATGCATCTTTCCTTTATGCGAATGGAAATTGGAAATACGGATTTGCCGTTACCCCTGTACATATGTACGAAATCTTAGGGACTATGTCAGACGTATATATGTGCATGTGGGAAATAGGGGTCGGGGTGAAACAGTCTGTAGTCAGTATGATATTTTTTGAAATCTGATATGTAATATATTACTTCGTATGCATATCTGGGTTATTCACCTTAGGAACATTTTTCTGACCTACGTTAAAAATTTATTTGGCTTGGCGATACAATTTACGTTCCTTCTAAGGTTAACTGATAATGAAAGAACAAAGTATTTGGAAATTTGATTAATTAAAAAAAATTTTTTTTACATTTGAATCAAGCTCCATTGCGGATAACAAAGCGAAAAGATTTATAAGTATCGAATTAATAAGATCCTTATTGCCATTTTTATGGAATTTTTTATTTGTGGCAAAATTATTAGTGTAATAAAAGAAACTCGTTCTTTAAATTTTTTAATAATATTTTTCAAATACGTACGACGCTTAACACGCTTGTCGTATTTTTTGGACCGAACCAAATTTGAGCCTGGTTTGGCTTTTCACTAGATTTCGATAGAACCTGAAACGTGTATGCTAGATAATTTTTCTCATTGATGAGTTCGCATGACCCAACGATTACCTGAGCGAAGTCGATCGTATTGTTCGGGAATCGGTGGGGAACTGCCGGTACGTCGCCGTAGCTAAATCGATTGGGTTCAGATATGTAGGGCCCGAACGGCCATTTACGTTTCTCGTTCTCATTCTGGTTCCAGGCCAGAGCGAAGGCTCGTTAGTCACGCTGGTAATCAAGGCTTCGATTTCCGTTGAATTGCCTTGGAGTGTCTTTCACGTAGGCGAAGAAAAAAAAAAGAGCAGAAAAAAATCAAAGGACCCTACTTGTCATTGTGCAATTTGAAATTACTTGAAATCCGATCTGACGTGATCGACGACCATTTCCATTAAGATTACAATCAATTAACAAGTATAATAAAAATTAGTTCGTCGTGTAAAAAAAAAAAAAAAATTGAAACAAAATTTCTCTTTTTTGGGGGTGGAAATTTTCAATTAATTTTTTTCACTGCTCTTATCTCACCAGCTGCAATTCCCTGTTTTGATTTATCCAATTCACACAGATATATGCTTTCCGGTAATCTCGTTCGGTTGCTTCGTAGCAAGTTAGAGAAATTGCATTTGGTCAGACAGCTACTTTCATAATACATACAACAGCGCATTTCTCTTGACGTAAACGTTAATAACAATCGGATTGTTACCAGTAGGAAATCTCTACAGCTTAAACAAGACTCTTGAAAGTTTTGGTCGCACGGTTGTTTTCATTGGAAACAGTGATAATGATTTCTGGGAAAATTTTGTAATATAATCAAACGTCATTATCGATCTCAAAATCTATTACTGAAGTATTTGCCCGAGATCTGCACCCACTGCGGTTTACGTTTAGATTTTTGTATGCACAGATTTATATTGTACAAATATCGATATACATATGGAAACGTCAGGCTGAAAGATATCCGGCAAAAATTAATAGAAACACGATAAGCGAATTAGTGAATCCTCGAATGAAAAAAAAAAAAATTTCATCCGTCGTTATACAAAAATAATTTATCTACCAGATGCGTAATTACGTAACCTGCATTAAATATGAGAATTTTTTTTTCCCCAGAAATACAAAAATCCTACACGATCATTTCTGTTGAATTATTCAATTTCATTTTATCACTGCAATTTGATTGTTATCAAATTTCGAATTTCACTTGCCCTTCCACTATTCGATCCGATTTCTGTATTTTAACAATAAATAATATTTGTCACCATAAACAAATGAGTGTAAACAGTGAACGGTCTGGCAGCACGCTGCGGATCATTTTGCGAATAAATATCGATGAAACATTTAGGGCGTATTTTTTATTATATATATTAATCCTAATATATATCGTATATATTAGGGCCTCTTCTCCGTACGTAACACCCGAAAAGTTACATAGAAATTTGCAAAAAAAAAATTGTTTAATAAAAAAAAATGTTTCACAAATTCAAAGCTTGGAATGAAAAATTCTTTCACCAATTTCCCAAGCGGCATTTGGCTTTATGACATTAAAATTCCTACCCAGAATCGTCCTTCTCTCCTACCCCCTTTAACATTGTCGAACAATGCAGAAGACGAATCCGATCCGAATCCCACAACTATGTCTTCTCAACACTATAGCGTAATTGAAAAATAATAAAGATGCTGAACCTCGTCAATAGTAGTCGAGAGCCCAGTTGAGTTAAATCCTGTTGTGCCAAGTCCTTCTGCTGATGACAACCGGGTAATTACTTTTCAAGTATCAGACGTGCAAATGAACGACGCCTCCCGTCCCAGCCTAGATATTCGCGCACTTCTCCGTCACTCGATTCTTCTCTCAGATTCCACTTCGCGTCTGAATTCTTCTTGTGCAGCAGGGATAGTTTGTAATTCTCTGAAAACCCCGACTGAGTTTAAATCTCGTTAACGGCGTCGTCTCCCTTGCATTCACAGAATAACTTAACGACTACCCGACATTCCCTTACGCGAATACACGCATCGTCCACGAGTCCTGGGCAAATGGCGCTTTAAGTAAAAAGAAAAAAAAAAGTCTTTGTTACTGCACCTGTCTACCTTACCAATTTTTTTTCTGTCCCAGGACCAACACAACCCGGTAAACGTACCTGACGATAAATCACAGTTTATTGAACGTACAGTTCGTTCCGACGTGCTAGGGGATGAAGTGTCGGTACCTAAGCCGAAGGGTTCTAGAGAATGCGATAGGGGTAGTAGTGGCGGCGGTAGTGCTAGTAGCAGCAGCAGCAGGTCTGGTGGTAGTGGTAGCAGCGCTAGTAGCACTGCTAGTAGTCACGGTGGTGGTAGTATCGTGATACGTCATAAGTCACAGCTGGTAGCACGTTGCTACGACATCATCCCCTTTCTCGTGGGCTGTGTCAAGTCCTACGGCCTAGACGTAATAGTCCCATTAACTAGTTCTGTATCTTAGCAACACGACCCTCCCTCGAAGCCGTTTATTGCGCGTTTTGAGTGATATTATAAAATATTACGCAAGGGGCCTGGCTGGGTCCTCGAAGCTCCATGCGGTCTATTGCTGAGGTCCGATTGACCGGCTGAACTTGCCTTGCAGTTTTGGGCTTCAGGCTGAATGATCTTCTAAGGGCGATTCGAGCTGTGTGGGTAGGGGATGGAAATTAAGAGGGACGAGTATGAGTAGAAAAATTGATAAATTGGAAAATCAAGTAATTTACTGTTCGACTGTTTTAAATGAAAATTATTTTTTTTTGTCTGTTTAGGCGTCCAAGCAATATTTGATTTGGGGATTTTTTGGGGGAATCGGACGACGGCAGGTGCTCGAAATCATGGCGTAGCTCCCTTGTCTGATTTAAGGGCTGCTTTGTGCGTGGATTCTGGGAGAAATGTATTGGCGTCAGTTACCTCTGTGCGAGTTTACATGGCGTTTTATATGTCGTGGGGTATATAGAGTAGGGAATGGTTTATGCTACAACGTCCAGGGATCATCGATCAAGTTCTAATTCTTTTACATTGGTCGATTTTGTGTTTGATGGTAGAAAAAAAAAATTACGTCACTTATCGTTTTACGTATGTAACGTTTAATCCTTGGTTTGGGGAGTTTGACGTTATTGTTTGGATTTTTCGAAATCTATTGCCACTCGTACCGAAAACGCTATTCGCTTATATGGATGAAGACATTTGCTGTTGAAGCAGCGGACGATTTCCTCGCTTTATTTATCTTTGAGATTTTTTCCAAATTTCGATTTGGCAAAAAGTAATTTTATCGCGGAGATGAAATTAATGAAAATGCCGATTGACGATACGAAACCTTTGACTTTTCGAGTTTCATAAGTTTAATTTGAATAATTTTTATACGAAATTAAAGGATCGTCGAAGAAAATTAATATTGATCTTTTGAATAATTACGTAATTTCGAAAATTAACAAATATTTATTACCTCGAGTTAACGCGTTCGGTATTTGAACGTTATCGGTTAAAATGATTAATCGAGGTAAAATTTACGGTAGAAAAATTACGGCTATCTGACATTGAAAAATCATGAGTCAAAGCAGCGACGAAATTTCTTATAAAAATGGTTTCGTGTTACGTCAAGATCTTGGGAGGGGTAGAGGGGGGGGGGGGGGGTGAGGATGCCACGAGGTCACGTCGACGGCCTAACTGTTCTGACACCGAGACTTCCCCTGGTAGGACCCTAACTCACCCCCTGGCGTTTTATACGAAGGGTTACAGCACCAAGGTTCACCAAGGGAAACAGAATCCATAAGCTGTGCCGTTTCTTCCTTTCCTTTCGTCTTTTCCAACCCTTAGGCAATAGGGGGGTAGGTGGCTCCCGGAGGTTTCTTGCTTCGGAAAACCTTCAATCCTATGGCCTATTTTCCTCGGTCGAAATCTTCTCTACAACCTCCAGGACCCTGTAGTAGCAGCCATCTTCCTATTCACCCCCCCCCCTCCTTTTTTACTCCTGCCACCCTTCAATCCTCAAATCTATATACATATATAGGCATCTATCTTGTCTTTTATCTTTGACGACGACCTCAGGATATGGAGCTTGCGCAGCTTATGATACGTCATTTGATTACCGTTTATTGGCATCTCCGTGGATGCTCAAAACGATATTGCCTTGACAATTTGAAACAGGCCTTGAAGTTTCTTCGACGGTCTGTCAATGTGTACATTGTTTTTATGTAATTTTCAAATTCCTTTTATTAAGTTTCTCATAATTGAAATTACGAAGGAGATTCGATTACAGGCAATTCGTTGAAGTAGGATATAATTTTGAAAAAAGGATGAATATCGTTTGCAAAAAATAAAGCAATTTCTTTTTTATCACCGTGACAAAAAAATGTATACCATTGAAAAGTTTCGAAAAATTTTTTGCCGACGATTAACGTGTCCTTAATGACAGCGGCTTCAGTGTCGACGTTCTGCATGATATTTTTTGGAAATTTAAAACGATTAAGTCCGCCGTGTTTTGCGCCGACGGAAAAGTAACGTTGCTCGATGCATTTTCGCGCAACCGTGAATTCATGATGGCTTCGGCTAAAAGCACTCAACCGTTTATGCCCAGGCGCACCGCGTAATGCGAATTAGATATTGATGCGTAATCCCCCAGTTTCAGTCGGCGCTGCGCTGCTGTTCCGCTTTTCGATGGCAGCGTGAGCTGTGCCAGCAGGAACGGAAGAATAATTAATTTCGAATGGTACACGAGATCGTTTAAAGTCTCGTTTGTAATATCGCGCTCGTTTCGGCTGTATCGGCTGTTAACGACATTTTGAAAAGGCACGTCTTCGTAAAATATGAGCAAAAAAAAATAAAAATTCCCTTTGAAAAGTCAATGAAAATTTATTGAAACCGTATTTCGAAAAAAAATTCTTTAATTTTGATTCTCTATTAAAAATTCGATTATTGACGTCACTCGATATTTTTTTTTCTCGCGCAACACCATAGAGCTGCTGACGTAAGATTTTGGTGAAAATTTTTTTTTTTTTTTTTCAAAATTTTGGTACTTTTCTCGGCTATCTTTGCCAGTCTATCGCGCACCACTTAGCGTCGACTTTAAGCCGCTGCCAAAAAGGAACCGTGATTCCGTTTAAGATTGAATGTAGCTCGAGCTAAGCTGCAATGGCGGTTTAAGGCAGCTGCATGAGCCAAGAAAGTTAGTTATTTACTCGCAAGTGCTCCCGTGGTAGCTCACTTGTGAATGCACCGGTATTTCATTTACACGCTGTGTAAGTAAAAAGCACTTACCACAAAGAGAGTTGTACAAGCAAATACATTAGCTGGTTTCACGGGTGCGCTGGTTTTCAAGAAACCGTTTATTTCTGTGTAAAATAAAACTTTTTCTTTTCTTATCTTTTTCTTAGTGATAAGTGCTTTGAGTGAGACAGAGACGAAAAAAATCATATTTGTTTCTTTTCTCGGTCTGTTACGCGGTTTTTTTTTTTTACTTGGGCCACTGGGGGTAATTTTAGATTGGGGGGGGGGGGGGGAGATAATTTTTCTTTAATTGGATTACACTTTCCAATGATTTTTAAGATCGGGATTTCATCAGGGATGAAAATTCCAAGTTTCGTTCTGACGCTCGTCTAATAATTGTCTGAGATTCTGGTCACGAGTCACCGGAACTCGGAACTGTTAAGCCAGAACTAATTGAACTGTTGTTAAGGGAGAGGTCGGAGGCGAACGCAAGGGTGCTGTAACTTGGGTATTATAGAGATTCTCTGACAGCACGCCAGGAAATCCCTAGTGATAGATCTCGCATCACAATGTGCCGTAAAGTTGGAATCATTAATATACTTGGAAGATTACTTCATTAAGTTTTACCAGTCCCGGATTTTCTGGTCGATGAATTTTTGGATGCTGAGAAGAAAATTCGCTCGAGGAATCAATCTACGCGAAAAATTTTTGTTTTCCGGTCTGTGTGAAAATTTTGAAAAAAAAAGAAATTTTTCAGTTTCACACCTACAAATTCTAGTTACAAAAATTAATACCCGAAAAGTAACTTTAAAACGGTATAACGCGTGGGGATAAAAAACCGTGAATAGGTCCTGATCGTGTTCGTGGACCTCTTGAGTACTGATCTTAACGAGGCAGTAGGTAAAGCCGGTAAGTGGTCAGACAAGGTCTGCTCGAAGCGATTTTCGATGGGTTGGATCAGTCAGCTCGTTACTTCATACTGTGAAGTGTTTTTTATAATGGCTGCCCTTTTCCTTCTTTGCTACTTATAATAATGACTGAGCGGTCTCTCGCGCAAAGGAACCGACGAACGCGGATTTCTCTCTGTTCATTGATGGTCAGCGCTCGGATACTTAGCCATTGAAATACATATATGACCTAGGGATTTTATTCTCTCGTTAGAACGATTTCTTCGGGCAATTATTAATCCCGGACTTTTATAAACGTTTGATACGCCCCTGAACTAAACGGCCCTTATTGGAGGATCCAACAGGAACCGATGAACGTTGACGACCTGACGCTCCTCCTTTTCCTGGTATCTCTTGAGGAATCTTCACTATATTCCAGAAAACTATGCTGGTTCTCCTGTGGGAAATTCGTGGACCATTTAATTGTCCAAAACGAAGAGTCAGCTGATGCTGAATCAATGTTTAATACAGTCTGCGAAGAATTTTATTTTTGATTTATATATTAATTAAAGAAATTATTCAATTAGTGTTTATATAACTTTTTTTCGGTTAATTATGGTAACGATGATAAATTTGAATAGAGTGAAAAGAAATTTGGACAAATCGCGAAATTTTGAGATTTCTGATGTGCCATGTACTTGTAGTGCATAAAATATTGTTATCTTACGCCGCGTTAAGTTTGAAAACGTGTTACACTCGAAGACGTCGGTACCGACGTTGACGTCAACGGAGACAAAGGAACCCGCTTTGTTGGCTTCCGTTTTCATATTTCGTAGGGAGGTGTGAATGCCAGTACTTTCGTAAATGCAGTCGGTCGTTGGGTGCAGCAGGGCATAGGGGTTGTAAATAGAACGGAATAAAAAGGGAAGAAAGTAGAAAAAAAGTAATTGAAGGAAATGCGTGTGAGGGAGAAGTGGGAGAAAAAAAGAATCGCGTGAAAGAAGAAAGATTGAAAGAAATTTCAGGAAAAAAAAAGTAGCGTTGAGTAAAAGAAATGCACATACAGACTGACGCGTGAAGCCACGCAAATACATCGGAGAGTCGGCTGACGCTGGTCGTCGCGACGCAAAGAAAAGGACGTCTCGTCCCATTGTTACCGAATTTTTGCTAAAATATCTTAGTTTTTTTTTTCATTTACATCCTAAGGAATATTTTCGAGGGTTGAAAAAAAATTGTATTTCTTAAAATGATTTCGAAATTTTTTTTTACGTCTAGAAATTCTGTTTCATATAACTACAATGAACGCCTGTTTCTTTTTCAGAAATGATCTCATCCGAAAGACTCATGATCCTGAGGAGGCGAGTTCCCTTCCTCGAGGACAGCAAACAGGTACGAGTGTTTAGTGATAGGATCTGGGCGAATCAGTGAATGAAGAGAACAAACGACATTGACATAATCAACGAGTCCGAGATAAATGAATAAAGAAACGGAAGTGAGCTCGAGGAAGTGCAAAAGGAAGTGAGAGTAGGTGCAAGTGACGAAGGGAAGAAGCGCTGACGAAAATTTCGAAAAGAAAAAGGAAACCGGAAGAGGACCAAAAAAATCAGTTCGAAACGTCCTTCTCCAGGAAAGACAATGGTGAGTCGATTGCTGATATAAGCACCGTATTAGATATACACAGCACATTTGAATTTCGCAGTTACAATTTCCTACGAGTACCGAAAGTTCCCCATCTACGTGAACTGGGTACCGAGTTTGGAAAAAGTGCTACCGACAAAGTCCAATCGAAAATTTTTCAAAATAAATGTATCACCTCTCACCCGCTCAATTGCCCTTTAAACAGTCACGGTGACTAAACTATTTGGTTTTAAAATAAAAAAAAATATTCAACCCCATAAAAATTGGCTTCTTTTTCATTTTTTTCATGGGGTACCTATAACTTACATTTTTTTAGAAGATGGGTGGTTCTACCATCCCCACTGGTTTGCCCTTATAGGCAGCATCAACTCGGAGATATTCAAAGGGCCTTAAAAGGGGTTCGAAATAAATACAAATTTCATGGCAATAAATAAGGACTGTCGCGGAGTTCACCTATACGCAAATACTACGCGGACGCATCTGCTCGAGGGAAATGCATACGAAACGTCAAATGCACTCGGCGCCGCTCCATCAAAATGCAAATATCTTTTATCCGTTGGATAATGTATGCGTCCGTCGAGAATCAGTATTCAGACTGAGCACACGTGATCCGCCCCGATGTTACTACGGCTCTTGAGCTACGGATCCGTAAGGGGTTGGTCTGCGGGTAAAGTAACCCTCCATAGACGATGAACCACCAACGCCCACCCTCTTAGCCAAAGCCAAATCTTTATTTTACGGCCGATCGGCTTGAGATCGATAGTTCTTTATTTTTCTTCTTTCAATCCACCCCCCTTGTGGTCCTCATCACACCCCTTCGCTTATTCAAGCATTCCTTTTTTTTATTTTTTTTTTTCGTGCATCCAATTCTTCCTTCTTTGTCTCGAATACGAAAATCTGAAATCGGCGATAGTCACTTTCAATTGCATTAACGCGAGCTTATTTATTAATTGTGCATTCGTTATTTCCTTTTTATAAGGTGAAAAATAAATTGAGTCACCCGTTGGATAAAATTTTTGAGTAATTGATGTCGCTCCCGAGTTTCTTGAGACGTATATCGCGATCATCGCTAACTTTATCCATGTCCGTATCACTCCAGTTTTTTTTTTTTTTTTTGGAAAGATTACAAAGGGAAAAAAACAGCAAGAGATAAAGTAAAGCTAAGAGAGTTTTCTTTGGCGGTCCTCGAAGAGACACCCTGCCGATTTATCTGAATCAGACACCCCTAGCCGGGAAAAAAAAACGCGGCAGATTTTATCGCTCGGTAAATTGAATCCGACGATTCGATGATGGCGCTTGCGTGGGTAAGCGAGCCGGAAGTGGGATGGAGGGTGAAAGTGGACGCGGGGGTGCAAATGCGCGTAACGAGACGGAGAGAGGGGATGAGACACAAAGAGAGGAGTGAAGTCTTGCGAACTTACGTACCACGATGTTATACGTAGTGCACTCTTTGACAACCCCACTTCCGGCCCAGTCCACCCTTGCTACCGGCTGTAATACAACAATGATTTGCATAGAGAAGCAGATTCTTCCGCAGTGCAATACACCATTTCCGGAATACATTTGTACCCTAGAATCACGACCAGTAATCGCTCATTAATCATAAGTGCCGGAAAATCGGCATTTCCGGGTTTGGTATACGGTTTTGAAATTTCCGGCCTTAGGGCCCAGCCCTGAGAGAATATACCAGTGCAGGCCCAACTAGAGAAAAGATTATTTGATATGGACTAGGTCATTTGGGAGAAGTCTGCAGCTCTGGTCGGCTAATGGGACTAGTCCGTACTAGGAGTGTACTTGAAAAGTGCAAACCAAAATCTAGCACGGGTACAGCTTAGATTTATGATATATTTCCGATCTACCAAATATATCAAATTTGACCAAAATCAGACAAATTATAGACGTGGCAGATGAGGAAACTGCAGTGTACAAGAGTTGGGACTAGTACAGCGTCAAAGATCCTTTGAAGTGGTGACCATTGTCAAGTACTGATCAGCCTGCGTATCAGGACTCTGTTGAAGATCAGTGTACCAGTTGTAATCGATAAATTAGTTCCAGGAGGGCACTGCTTATTGATCGGTACTGAAGTGGGCTGACTGGTCTACCAAGGAATGTACTGGGACATGCTTCGGTCTTCAGGTCTCCTGCACTGAGCTCTTGGGCACCTATTCCTTCCTTTTGCTCCTTCATCCATTTCGCTATGACCCTGATCTGATTCATTCGACGCTTTTTCATCTTCTTCCCTTATTTCTTCCAAGGTATGTTCGCTCGATCATCCACTTCACCAGTTCCAAAACTACCCAACACGACGAATTGGTCTACCCAAACTGCATCGCAGATGTTCTGCACCTTAGGCTAAAATTCCGATGTCGACTTGGTCATCATGAGTAACCAGTTAGTCCGTACCCGTAGTGAAAAAATAATGGCCAGGTCGTTCGGCGAAAGTACGTGGATTATCCAATAGCAAGGACCGCATCGCTGAAGTACCATGAGAGGAAAGTAGAGTAGAAGACGAGGATCCTTGATCCACTTCAGACTAAATAATTGTTACTGAGACAGTCCTATTTACAAAATCAGCAAATCTTTTCATCAGTTTTATCCAATTGAATTGGATAATGGATTTAGGTGTCGGACGCTGACACTTCGGTATTTAGTTTCTTTTCTCAGCCTCTCTCGAATGCTGAAATATTCCGGTTGAAGTAGGCGCTAGTGTGCGACGATGATTTGAGCTTGTGTCAGCATATCTATAGGAGACAGACCCACTTAGCATTTAGTAAATTCACGTGTCTCACCTATACAACTGGAATTCTTGGGGCTATGCTGTTTTGTGTACCAACCCTCTGTAGGTAAGGGTTTTGTTTGTCGTCTTGGAATTGCCGCGGGACTCGCGTGAACCTTCAAGAGCTGACGCCAATGTAAATGGGGTTGAATTGGCGTCAGATACAAACAACTCCGAAAGGGTTAAGTTCGCGAGAATCAACGCTCAGACTTTGCTATTGATGCTGGTACCATGTCGTCAACTTTAGGGGTAGCTTTTTATGAAGGGGTGAAAATATTCAGCGACACCTAGTGGACTCTGAGGATACTTTTGTTGGGGGTTTAGCTGATCTTAGAAATTTCGATATAATTATCACGGAAAAGAATGGGGGTTGCAACCCCCTGGAGAAATTAAGTTTTTATCGATATTCGTAATCTGTCGGAAGGTTCGCGATTGTTCAACCTATTTGAACTTTTTATTTGACGGCAAAGGAAGAAATAATTGTATTCCCCTAGAGGCTGATGTCTGATTGAACTTTTGGAGATTGGCTTTTTTTTTATTTTGTACCTAAAATCGCTAATATTCAATGGTGATGACGTTTGACCATTTTTTCACCAATTTTTATTTATTGATCGCCAATTGTTACGTAAATAGTTGTACCTATCGATTTTCTTTTTTTAGTGAAAACTTTTTATTTTGCATATACTCCATTTCGCATATAATCACGGAAATGGACCAACGCCGGCATATTTAACCGAACGGGTGGTTTTTCTCGCGCGAGTGAGTTTTCATCTTCTCTGGTAAAAATCCTTGAATTAGTAAGTTTTGCACATCGGGATATTTGATTTATCCCGCAGGGTCAGTCTTGCTAATTAATTCCTTTTTTGTTATGACATACAGTCGCTCATCCGAGAGTTTCAGCAGTTTTTTTTTCTTCGTCCCTTTGTTACAAAATTAATATAATCCTGACATTACCCACTGGGATAACCACCACCTATCTTGCCATGTATTGCACATCGCGCTGGTGTTTCAGATCCCCTCCCCCCTTTACCCCTCTCTCGAAAATTCAATTAATTTTTTGTACATTCAACATTTTCATTTTTTCAAAATGACAACCCTAATATTCGCCCCGACAATTAACCCTCGCATATACCGATAACCCGAGTCTGGATGAAAAATCGATAAATCGTGCACAAGAATCGTACGAGGAAAGTTGATTAAAGTAAAAAAAAAAAAAAAGAATCGACGTGCATTAAACTTACAGGATCGTCGAACGATAATGGAATCACGTCTGATAATATTGTCCCGCCACTTCCATTAAAGTGACAATTGATTTCCGTAATAAAACGACGAATCGCGCTCACAGTGGCACAGGGTAGTTTTTTCTTGCACCTTCGTAATCTAAATATTATAATTTTTTTTTCTCAATTCTCGACATTCCCCAATTTATACGAAAAGCACGTGTATATTAATCACCACACAAAAATTTGCATAAACGTCAATAGTTACGAAAGCTCGGCGATTGTTAATACTAAAAAAAAAATTATACGCCATAGAAAGCTCGACGTAACGAAATAATCGTAACTGCCACCCATATAGTCGACCACGTTGTAATTGGCAATAATGGCAACGGATCCCGTTAGCTCAATGGGGCAAATTTACCTTTATGGACTTTGATACTTAACCGCAAAATTATTTATGCAATATATATATATATGCGACTCGCCAATAACGAAAGCTTCAGGCGTATTTCCAAGTGTCCGTAAGAGTGATACGTTGGCTGGGGCTATATTATAACGTTGATTATATTCCGGCCGGTTGAATTTTAAATGATAATAATAATAGTACGTCACTCTGATGCACTGATATAATTATCAATGCACAGTCGACTTACTGAGATATAATTTGTAGTCGAATAAGACGTTATTACGTGTACAATAAGTAGGTATCTGTTAAATGGAGAATTAAAATGGTAGTTGCCCGAGAAAACGATAAAATAATGAAATGCCGAGGGGGTAGTTTTTAGAATGGGGGGTGTCGATGAGTGGATAATATTATACTCGTCAGGGGGTTGTTTGGAATTCTAAGCATCTTGGCCAAAGTACCGCCACTCTATTCCTTCATCTTCCTGTGGAATGATCATTCTTAGTCTAGGTCCGTTAGTCAAAATTCTTAGGGGTTCTTGAGGGGAAAAAATTATAATCAATAATTAAATGGACGGGTGATATTTTTAATTAAAGAAAAATCGTTAGCGACGTATTAAGGTGTGGTTCTGGAAAAACGTATTTATTTTTTGGAATGTTTTACTTCGACGAAAATGTCGATCTCAGTTGGGGGACGAAAACCCTCGTATACCCATAAACCCTGATTAGTTTCGAGCAATGGCTTCGCCTCACGAAAGGGTTTTAATATCGACTGAGTCAGCTTGCACACATTAGATCTGCCAGAGCAATAACGTTAAGTGTAAACAGGAGTCAGAACTCTCTGTACAGTGTTACGTTATACGGTAATAGTACGTTAGGTTAGGTTACATGCTATACTGTAATGTACTATAATATAATAGACTATAGTACTTGGGATTATGTTGTAACAGTTTATGGAGGTGCAAGTTTGATCATTTAGAATATGCGGCAGATTGTTTTTAATTAACGTGATAACGTTATTGTCTTAATTCCGGTTGATAGTAGATATGAAAATAAAAAATTATCTTGACTTCCGAAAATATATAAAAAAAAATTTACTAGACATTAAAATTCCGATATCAAACTTTTGTACCCTCCTGTAGAATGTAGCTTAATTAAAGAATTCAAATCCAAGTGAAGCGCACTGTACGTACAGAGGGGCGACAGAAACGTCATAACGTGTGCAAGAAGATGACCCTTTTGCAAGAGTCCCCCGTCATCCTCCGGTGGTAGCAATTGAATCTACCGAAGCCAGCGTAAATACTGATATACCGAACCCATCTTAACTCGACCTGGAGCATGAACTTTGTACCTAAAGGCTAAGCCAAAAGCCCTTAGAACTTTGGGGCAATGACGACGCCGAAGAAATGTGGAGATACTGTTTGCATGCAAGACCCATAAATACTCTGTCGTTTGTGCCGTTAAGGCTTATCGTTATTCCACACACGTTCCCTGTTCGTTTTGAGGCGCCCACCCATCCGACCAACCCAGGCCGACCCAGCCCAGCCGAGCCAGTCTTCCTGCCCCCCTGCAATAACTACGGCATTTACTAGTCAGCTAAGAGGCGCTGTCGTCGGATAAACAACCGAGAGACTCGCGCGTACTGCGGCACCCCTTTTATTTCTGTGTGCATGTGGGTAAAGTCACTTGAGCCGTCTGGGGCTGCTTGCGTCGTGTAGCCACCTAGCGGAGGGTTATATAAGCATTCAATTTGCATGGAAACGCGACTAAGTTCCAAGCTATTAGCCTTGCTGCGGAGTCTTAAGGGGAAGGTAGCGAAAGGGGTTGGTCGAGGGGAACGGAGGAGGGTGTCTTTCTTGATTATTCAGTTAGCTTCCAGGGTTGTGTATTATTATTATTATTATTTTTTTCTTTCTTTCTTTCTTTGCCCTCACATAACCTATAATAAGCCTAGGCATTTACGTTGTACCGTAAAAGTTTGTTCCCAAGACATTTATGATGAGTCTCTCTTGGAATATTTTTATCTTGTTTACACTCTCTTTGGCTGGATCTTGGGATGGGGATGCTGTGCGCTTCCTTACTCGAAATACGAGGACAGCTCTTTTTCATGTACCTTATCTCTTACCGGATCTGTGGCCTCATTTGCAACCGTACATGAGCTTTGGTCTTCTTTAAATATTTCTCTTTACTTCACTTGGCTTCTGCACTTGCGGCTTTATCTTTATCCTTTTTATTTTTTATTCCCGTAGCCACCCACCATTGCTCTTGCGGAGAAAGTTTATAATCTTGATGACTATTTTCTTTTAGAAATTTTTCTTTCCCTTCATCGCGTACCGTCTTTTCTTCTTGAGGTATTTTGGAATTATTTATTTAACACTTTCGATTATCCGTTATTTATACAGCTTTTTTTATTCTTTATTAGCAGTTAAAGAATTTTTATTTATCTTTTTTTTTACGTTTAAACAGAGTTTTTTTACGTCAATTTTACCTGCCGCCGTCGTCACGCACTTTACAACCCTTTCGCGCTAATGGGCAAGTAACTAGGACGCTGACGTCCCTGAGCATAATTGGCTGTCGCGATGCTCGATCCCGTTAAATTATCATGGCGTTTAGGACAGGGAAAGATAAAGAGAGAGAGAGACGCGGCTTATGCGAAACGACGCCACGCGACGCGGAAGAGACTCGCGATAACGTTAACGTTAATGGCGTCGTGAAAGAAAAAGTAGAACACGAAGACGCCTCGCGTCGCGCCTCGAAGGGCGAAAACTAGCCTAACGATCACAATCAATAAATTGATAGACCAATATATCGCGTGCTTAAAGAATTCCTAACAACCCCTATAATGTCACCCTCAACCCTCCGTGGTGGATGGACACCACCACCACCCTACGTAATATTTTGTTATTCCGTAAAAATTCTCAAACGAATTTTAGAAACCTCCTTTATAAATTATTCCACGTCTGTTAATGGATAACGCACGCGTGTTCTACCTTATCGACCGGGGGGGTGTCCTGGGGTTACGCATAGCCATATCATCCCCTTATTTGAAAGTTGCGACAATAAACGTAAAATATTCGTAAGCGATTGTCACGCGAGCCGAAACGGAGACCGCGTTTATTTCGATTCGTTATGGTGGCAGGACTGTCGTTGAACTTGTAAGCTTCGCAGACGGAAGTTTCACGGGCCTAAAGTTTGCCGATTAGGGGAAACTCGCGTGCGGACTACGAATCTCGTGGACGCTATAGGAACTGCCTGGTTTCAGGCTGAGGTTCAATCGAGTAAGAAACTACTGGAGCTCAGCCGATTAGAGTCCAGTCTGGGGTTCGGTTGCATCTCAGTACGCGCTTTGACATTTTAT
Organism: Calameuta pygmaea; assembly: GCA_031762395.1. Lineage (NCBI taxonomy): Eukaryota > Metazoa > Arthropoda > Insecta > Hymenoptera > Cephidae > Calameuta > Calameuta pygmaea. The sequence goes on along the minus strand of JASANN010000300.1, from coordinate 369,009 downwards.
TTAAATATTCATTAAGTGTAGCTGCCGCCTCTCTTTAATTTTTTAACGTAATCCTGGACAGCTTTTTTTTACATATAAGTATACTACTCGCTAGTCATTTATTCTGAATTTTATCTCAGCAGCTGCTTCGGGTGGGGGGGGGGGGGGGAGGTTGGGGGGTTGGAGATTTGATACTTATCGTATGCGCATAGGGATGGATGGTTTGATTTTTGTAGACTTTGATTGCTTGGACAGATGGAAATGTCGAACAGTCGGACGAGAGGTTGGTATAACTAAGTGTCATTGAAAGGGTTGATCTTTCAAGGGTAGCATTTTGGATCTGCTTGAAGAGTCTTGGAAAAGATTTAGCTGCTGGAAAAATACGTGCTTTAATTCATTTCAGATCGAATTGACTTTGTACGATTAGAAAATTGTGATTGGTGAGGATTGGGGTTGATATTTTTTTTTTTATTTTATTACCAAGGGGTTTGAGTACAGTTTTCTTGCTGTAATTTTAGCAGCACTGTAAGACCTGATTTGTAGTATGAAAAAAAAAAGAAACTAGTGCAGAGTAAATGAGAAACTATAAAAAGCAGTGATAAAATGGGAGACGGTCCTTGGATTAGATGCTGGAGGCGGACTTAACCCCTAAAAGGTCTTCTTAGATGCTAAGTCGTCGCGACGCTCCGTATCCGCTGGATTCGCCTCTGGGAGCAATTAGCAGATATTAGCGCGATTCTCTCGTAAATTGTGACTACGGAACGTTGCATCCTCGCAACCCTCTATGGGTCACGCCTCCCTCCACCCTCCCCCCCTCAACCCACCCGTAAGCCACAGCAGCAACCCTTATCTGCACTGCAGAGTGCACCAGGTAGTTTGCAGAATCAGCTTTTGCGAATGGCGAACGGCCTCCGATGCTCAACGGGAGAAAGATAATTCGAGTGGAAAATGAACAAACTTTTTTTTTTTTCTTTTCCTCTAATGGTTGGAAAAATTCAAATTTGAAAACTCTTAAACGAAAATTTTTAATAACATGAAGATACTCTGTGTCATCCCTTGAGAATTCAATGGCGAAAATTCTTTGTGAGATCCTGGAGAAATCACCATGGGAACATATTTTCGTGAGACGATGGCCGTGGAAGGAGTGGCTGGTGAGGGGGGGAGGGGGGAGAGGAAGGTCGAAGCCAGGGACACGAGGAAAATCGAAAATGGATTTTTCTTCCTATAATATTGGCAAGTCGTGTGTGAGCCATTGTTGGAGACCCCTAATCTGGAAAATTTTTTTTTTCATCCCCCTTGCGTACTGCGTAATTTTTCCTACGCAAATCGTTCACCTATCAAATTTGAACTCCAAGTCTGTCAGAAAGTCGTGTCAAATGATTATTTAGATTTTCACTCAAAGTTTTTTATTGTTTGTGATTTGATTTTTCAAAGATCGCTCGAAAGGACAGACTGGTCCTTTTTCTGCCCGTTGACACGTCAGTGCTTGAAATCTTCTCGGTAGGTTTTCTTCTCGCGTAACGTCCCCGTCTAATGAAATAATCCTAAGCGAGATTCGTGAAACTAATTGACCATCGACCAATATTGCAGACACGCGTTTCCCGCGATATTACTTTCCTTCCCATTCTTCCCTTCTCTTTGACGCAGTGATTGGCACGTTTTCTCCCTCTGCTTTTTCTCCCCCCTTTTTTTTACGGACCCTTTATTTTTCCAGCATCACCGTCGGGTTGCCATTGCTACCAGCGCCAGTCTTTATCTCGATTCTGCTTTAAAAAGCATATAGTGTCTAAACGGAATTGACTTTTGCAAAATTTGGTTTTGGAAAGTTTTTTTGCCCTTTTTTATTTTTTCCGTCTACCCTTAATCACTTTTGCTAGACTTACTTTTCTCGCGAAATCATATAAGGGGGAGGGTCGTGAGTATTTTGAGAAATTTTGAAAAATCTAAGCAGGTCGAAGGGACACGGGGGTTGAAGCTCTTGGCGTAGGACCTTTTACGAGGAAGTACAATTCTTTAGACGATTTCTTCGAATCAAGAGGAACTCAGCCCGAGGGTAGCAACCCCAAGGAACTTGAAAAATGCCTCGGACCGAATGGACGTGATATTTATATTTATTTCCCACGTGTCGGAAGATCTGGGAGAAATATGTTTTTACCTCGTTCCCGTTATTCTTGGAAATTCTTTTTTTTTAGACTTTTTAAAAAGCGACGATACTTTTTTTTGACTTATGAATAAAGGGTGTACTGGTCAAGGCCGTGCTTCTCCAAATTTTCCTACCCCTCCAGTGACTAGAGGTGCGTACTGTTTCAGTCACTCCCCCGTGCAGTCGGCACCGATCAATACAACCCCAAACCCCAGTTCGCGTATTTCCAAATCCGGGACTCAAGTCAACCCCCAAAATATAGTACCCTCTGCAGTAAATGAATTTCTATCACTACTACCATCCGTTGAAGTATCAGGGATGGTTTTCATTTTTCTTACACGTGACAAGGGTTAATATCTTTTTCATTAATTTTTATCAAAATATGGAAACACAGTTTCTGCGTGTCGTGGATTTAATTTTTTTTTCAATTCGCCACGTTTCAGGTGGATCTCGAGTACTCGTCATATACGATAAAGGGGTAAAGGGGTTGATATGCGATTAGAAAAGTTTACATGGAAATTTTTATCGAGTTCACTTCGGCGAACTTTCGCCTTTCACCCCTTGAATTTCAACCCCGTGCACGACGTCTCTTGAGATATCAAATCGATAATTGGAAATATCTCGAACGTGTCTGAAACTTTGCGGACCCGAAGTTGATCTAAAATTTTTTATTAGTAACCCCGTAGCCGATTGAAAAAAAAAAAAAATAGTTTGCTTAAAACAATCTTTTTAATAAAATTTTCAAAGTCACGAACTCGTTGTAAAATATCGGCAAAGTTCGGAAACGACGTCCCGGTTCCTTTGCTCGCTCACCAGGCCAGAATCCTCTAATCTGTTATCGTAAAAATCCTGCTCACTCACTGGTGAGCCGCCAGCTTTAAAGCCAAAGAGGAGAAGAGGCTACGGATTCGCGACAGAAATTCAGACGGGGGTTGGGAAAGGAGGGTAAGGCGGGTAAAGAGAACTAGGAGGGTTAGAATGTCACCCCTCAGGACTACGGGAGATGGAAGAGTATCAATATCACGCCTCACTGCCACCCCCATTCGATTCCCGGCAGGTCCTTATTATCGGCCCGGAAAAATAATCTTCGAATAGAAATCCTTCACGGGGACGCCAGACTCTGCCGCCTTTGGCGCCATTAATTTTTTCGGATTTAAAGGTCAAATTTCAAGGGTGAAAGGTCAAATCATCCCCTTCGACGTAAAGACTTTTCCTCACCCATATCTTGCCTATTGCCAACTGTTCGGAACGAAATTTCAATGAGGAATCCACTCAACACGTGACCTTCTTAGGGGGAGGGGGGGGGGTTTAACATGGAGGGTTTCTTTTCGATACTCAATACTTTCATGGGCAGCGCTTTTTTCGTAATTGATTGAAATCTTTTTTGACTCACTTTTTTTTTTAAGGATAACTAACAGTAAATACCTTTTTGAGTGATATTACACGGATATGAGTGAAGCTGTTTTCATTCTTGACATTGATATTATATTCATGTTCATAAAAGCTCGATTCAATATAATTTTCATCCAAGAGAGCAGCACTGTCGTCGACTTCACCTTTTTTTCATTGTACCGAAAATTTCTTTTGTCTCGTATCAGGGACGTCCTTAATATATTCGTTGACAGTACGATACGTTTATTACCATTTTGTGTCTTTCACGCTCGCCTTCGCTCTTCCTCTTTGACTTTTTTTTTTTCTTTTTTTTTAATACCAGACGGTCCTTTTATCTTTTGTCAGTTTACTTTAAAATTTTTTATTTTTTTGCTTAATACTCCATTTGGACAGTTCGTCAAATGTACTTTTGATTGAACTTTTATTTTCTCACTTTTAAGGACCAATCAAGTATTTCACAAAGAATCATGCACGTGGCTTATAATCTGAGACGATATAAAGCACCCCTGTACGCAAAATTGAAGACTCATTAAAAGCAGAAATGATTAAACTTTTTATAAGGCACCGATAGGGCAAAGCGAGGGACTGGAGGATGGAGGGTCGCCCGAAGGGCAGCGTAAGCGTAGCAAAGTATTTAAGCGGGGTTGTTTTTATGAAGGCTTTGAACTTATTAGTCCACAACCTGAGGGAATATCTTTTGGCTGTCAGCACATCATGCGAAAATTATTTTTTTTTCCTAGAAAAAAATTCCATTTTTATTTTTATCACACACTCCCTTTTCTCAAAAATACCCAAACCTCGTTATCACAGATTTTTTTTTGTAATTTCGGTTTTTCCTTCTCATTTAATCCACGAAATTACCTCGCTCAGCCTCCACTACTATTACTAGCGCCTGATATCAAAAATTAATATTTACGACGGTTCATAGAACTTTGGATTTAATTCATTATACAAGTTTCGTCCAATTTCAAAAACAATAAAAATATCCAAGTCCATTTTTTTTTTCGTTCCCTCGTCCACTCGATCTCTCCATTCTAAGCTCAAGAATACTTCAAAATTATTTTCGACACCCCTTCGACTTACCCCTGTTAGGTATTTGCGAAACGTGACGTATTGAAAAAAAAAAACTTTTTTTCCAACCTCTGCCTTTCACGAACGCCGTCTAGTCCGCACATAATCAACGAGACGAAATTGAATCCCGCTGAGATTCTTGCACTTTTATTTCTCATCCGGCTTTATTGTCATTCCATTTTCATTCCGGAACTCCATCAGCGCGAAGCACCGACCGGTGGCGTGCGCATGCGCCTTACCCATACACCGACGCACTGACACACAAAAGTGAACCGCCTTTCCTCCCCTCACGGAACCTCTCAAATTCTTTTCCTGAGAAGGACGGTCGACTTGGCAATAATTAGTATTTGCTTCCTCGCTTCGGCATAGTCCTTTTTCTACCCAGCATTCCCACCGCCATTTCTCTCCCCCAGAATTCCCGCCCCCCCCCCTCCGAGTCTCCCACTCATTTCCAGACTCGTTCCTCGCACTTTCCCTCATTAATTATCTGAAATTCGCGTGGGCTTTTCAACCAATAAATTTACTCTCGAAATATTATCCTTTAATGAGAAGGAATTGAGGTCTGTTCAAAGACTGGATGTAGCGTTAAATTATTAAACAGCTTGCAGAAAAATATACATTATATCCAATGTGTATACAAAATATATCCCACGTGACACATTGAATAATATATTTTGGAAAAAAAAAATTTTTTTTGCATATTTATCATAACCCTACTAATTTCTCGTGGTCCACTTTAGTGCACGAAATCTGACATATAAGCACAACAGGTATACCTATATGCATAGTCAAGGCTCCTACTTGTTACTTTCCTCTACGGAAGTGAAAGTACTTTCCTTCGCAGTGCCTGAACGTTCTCTACCCTACTACCCTCCCGATGAACCTACGTGACTTACTGAACGCGATCAGCAAGTTCTCCCCGACGGAAGCGCCGAGATTGTTATACAAATTAATTCAAATATTTGGGGTTGCAAAACGCAACTCTATGACCGAAGCTATCGCTTTCACCCTCCCTCATACTTTCCGTCATTCCGCTTGTAGCCTACGACAGCTTCGCTTCCGTTCACTTTCATTCTATACCATTTGATACCGTGGATGAAGCCATGCTTGAGGGATGCTACCCTTAACCCTTTTCTGACTGGAATATTAACGAGTCCTATATCTTACGTATCCTGTATAATATATAAAAATTCTTATACACCAAAAAATTATACCTCATACCTCCAATATGTATCAATATATTTTGAACTTGCTCGTATTAGAAAAGAAAAAAAAAAAAATTATTCGTTCGACCCATATCGAATGACCTTTTTCTTATAGTATCATCCCTTGTCCTGAGTGGCCGTGCACTAACGCGCATGCGCCGGGCGACCCTGCAGGTGCGCCAACGTTGCACGTACCAGGCACGATGTCGGATTTTATTTCATCGCCACGAAACGATCATGGGACCAGAAAATGGGAAAGCGGTCCTTAACACGGGACCGGATATACAAGGTGTTCCAAAAGTAAAGGCAATGGGTGTATCGTCAGAGGGCGTCTGCAAGGACAGTAAAGCTTAGGGGATGATTGCGGTAACCTAAAAGCGGCTCGTAAAACGCGACATATATCACCTTGTACAGACACATATATATATATATATATATAATATTTCGCTCGGGTTGAAGGATTAAAGCTCATAAGAGGGATGGTTAAAATTTCGTGACGTCATAATTTCAAAGCTCTTCGTCCCCCATGTCGTGCGCCCACGCGTTACTTTTGGACACCCGGTATTCGTCGAAAAATTAAATAACAGTCGCTACCGAACGATTGGCATCGATTGCTCGACGTTTAAGCGATATAATGATTTTCATCCCTTAAGAGCCATCCATCCAAACGTAAAACTTATTTGACGCCTATCGTCTTCGTCTATGTGCTTTTCCGAGAATGTACCTGGAAGCGTCTTTCTGCTTCAAAAGCACTCGAGAAAATTCACTTTCACCCTTCGATCGTTCTTGGTTCGCTTCTAACGGCGTAGTCGCTCGCAATATATATATATATATATATACGAGTTGACTTAACTCGCGCCATGCAAAGGGACGGCCCGAGGGTGAGAACGAGGAAGAAAGATTCCGTCGAAACGTGCCGGGCCTACCGATTTCCTTTGTAATACATAATATAATACACCTCGGCAATCTACATAATACGCCGAGCTCTGCTCTCGCATTGTCTACAACGGAGACCTTCGCTTTCTTCCCTCCTTCTCTGCAGCCTCCCATCTCGGCAATTCACCCCCTCCCTCCCCCCCCCCCTGGTAATATTAATGAAGACTTATTATGCACGGATGCCACGGCAGATTATTATTTTAACGCGGGGCTGGAGACGATCCAAGGATTTCTTAAGAATCGGCATTAGGCATGTTGCGTACATCCCTTATCGCCCCTTATCGCGACCTTGAATCTGATTGGAGATTTTTGACTTGCAAATTTTTGCAAAAAAAATTTTTTGTATCATTCCGCAGAGGCAGGACGCGGAGATGGCGCGAAATGAAATGCGACCTGGTGGGGAAATCTTTTTTTTTCTCGAAAGGGTTGAGGGTTTCAAATTTAAGGGTGATAGATGCCAAAAAAATTATTGAGAAAAATTATGTTACGGTGGGACCGAAAGATGTTAGGGGATTTTCCCTGGTTAGCGAAGGGGTTGCAGAACCGTGTTGTCCCCAAGGGTTGTAAAAAAGTTCGGGTCACGATACTGCGTCACGTACGTCGAATGTATGTATGGATGTGGATATATGCGTATATATGTGGACATGTGACGTAATACGTCGACGCGGAGTTAACGCGAGTTCCGTGCTTCGTGACTCTTATTCTCCATAGGGATTTTTCATTGGCTCGTCGAGAGTTGGCAAATTTTTTTTTTAACGACCCTCGCTCGCGTAACAATGCGGACAATGACTTATGTACTATGGGACGAGCAGAAAGAGAGCGTACAGTCATAGGATAGAAGAGTCGTTACCGGACAGCTCTTTGGGAGGTAGAAAATTTAAAAAAAAATTTTTTTTAATTACGTTCTGTAAACTGCTTTTTTTTATTACTATTCTTTACCCCTTTTTTAACGGCCACTCCATTACGTTCGTAATTCACAATGAATTGCGTTGCCGGGACTGTACGCTCGAAATCCTTGCGAATAAATAGATGAAGATTTAATTGTTTTCGATACAGTGACGTTTGGATTAGTTTTGGTTTTCGCGGTACGAATTTTCTTTGATTTTTTTTTTCATTTTGTATTATGAGTTTAATTAATATCAATTTTGCATGTACGTCATCAGAGTGCAGTACAGTCACGTAAACAAACACACTGGATCTCTCCAGTGCATCGTATAATTACAGTTTACCATTTTTACAGATTCCGAATATATGTATATGTATACAAGTTGGTAAATTAATTCTGAATTTTCAATGAGCAATAGAGAAATTATATCAAAGTTTTTTCGGACTTTGAAAGGACATCGAATTTCCAACCAGAAGCCGCCCATGACAATTTCAAAGAAGTTATTTAAGAAGACTACAGGCCCTTTTGCGTTTACCAAGCTCACTTCTAGTATCCAGTTGCTAGGTCGGCTGTTTAAAAATTTAAGACGGGGCACCCTGACGCGTTCGTACTGCCCTGCCACCTTTATCCCAGTTTTGAACAAAATTTCATTTTACATGTATTTATATATCTATTCGACATGGCAGTTGCTGCTCAAGAGACGTATAAAGGCGCGTAAGGGTTGAATTTATAAGAGCGCAGTCTACTAAGGGATGAATGGGTCTTTTGACATTTCTTCGGCACCCTCTCTACGCGCACAGTCGACTTCCTGAAGACTGAACGGACGACTCCCTTTGATAAGCGTACAAGTTTACGCACAAGTACGCATCGACGTACTTACAAGTGTCGGAGTGTTAAATATACGCAAGTAGTACTTGCCTTATTATGGTCAGACATGCGTACGCGAAGGGTGAAGCGCGCATACGCATACGCACGTAAACACGTACGTGCCATTCCGCGAATGTCTTAGGTTAATGAATGACTTTAATTTCACACTCCAGAAACATTTCGCTGGGAGTATGGGGCGGGGGGGGGGGTAAAGTCATCTCCTAAACAACCCTTACGAAACTTTTGCGGAATTATTCGCGTGTGACATAGAAACGTAACGAAACATTCTTAACGCACTGTGGAAACATTCTAGGGAAATTTTATTCATTTATTTTTATTATTATTTCAATTAGCCGACCGAGGCTGATAAGACGAAGCACGTGGCACGAGATTATAATTAAGGACGTTTCGAGTTTGGTAAATTATGTTAACGGTGGCACGCGGGTGTCTTTGTGTCGTTTTGTGGAATTGCCGTTTGAGGCTGATGAATTTATGATAAAGACCGATCGCTTGTTTTATAGCAGATATTTTTCTATTGTTTATTATTGTTGTCCTCGCGGGAGTAACTATTGTTCGTTAACGGGTCAACGATCGACGCAGGACATTTAATTATCGATATTATTTGACGTTAAAATTTTCAATAAGATTCTCGTTGATTAATTATTTTGATACGTACAGTTTTATATGTTGTTAAATTCTCTTTTTCCAATGCTTTTAATACGGTTTTCTTTAATTATCTTTCACTAACCGATTTCCATATGTTCGCGTACACGTCAGTGTATATTGACGCTTTAACATGCATACGGTCTTGAGATATCCCTATTGACACGAAGCAAACTGCTTGCCAACATATAGCAGTGGTTACCATACTGCTAGTAGTTTAGGCGGAGGCCGATAATGCATGCGTTATCAGTATTCGGCTCGAAGTCAATATCGGTACGCAGCAAGGCGTTTCCAGTGAAATTTCCATAAAGGTCTGTGCCGTTTGGACAATATGGAAATTTGAAAGTGAAAAACAAACGGATGGCTTTGGAGAAGAAAAAGGTAAATTAGAAGTCTGACAAGGGTGAGAGGAAGGAGGGGTTAGGTCAAAATTGAAATATCAGCAATTCGTATCGGCAGTTGTGCCTCTGAGGAATTTAAAAAAAAAATTTTTCATTTGCACTACGTTTCAAGAGAATTCCGCCTAGGTGGAATTGGTGAGGGAAAATGTGTTTTTTTTTTAAAGAAAAATTTTCCGAAACGGTAACAAGCATGGCGACTAACTGATACAAAAGAGCTCTGACGTTTCGCGGTTCTCCAGCGGCCTCTTTCCTGGTTAGCACCGGCTTTGGCCGATCGATGTTTCCACCCTCGTGGATTGCGAGGCGCTTTGTGTGCCTTCCTGTACTTCCCATACACGTAGCACAATCAGCGGCAGGTGTTTACCCAGTCTGATTAACATTGTTCCTGCCACTGCTACGGGATAAGGCGGTTAGCCATAGAAAGGTTTATAGGCGCGGATATGGTAGGAGATATCGAGCCTTTGTAATCCATCTAGTGAACCATATATATACTTAGCACGGACACGAACCTCACTCGAGGCGAAGTTTTCAAGTAGAATAATAAATTTGATTATTTTTTTAAAATTTGCGAATTTTTATTAATATTTTCGACTGTCACGTTCATATATGAATTTTGTATGTGTTGCGTATAAAAAAAAAAATTTCATGGAGGAATTTTAAAAGTTATAAGAATTTACGAATTTTTTCTATAGTTTCGCGCGTTATTTTTTACTCTCTGATTACACGTTATTCCTTGTCTGTGTGCTTCGATTTTCTTTATTCTTCTCTTCCCTTTATCTCATACCGACCTGTACGGTTGAGCGACTCGCGAGACTCTCAGGAATGGCGGATTACTCGCTTTACGAGATCCCGCCTGAGCTTTGCGTCAGCACCCGGTAGCTTGGGAATTATTGGATTCCGCTATGAAAATTGGAATTGCATGACTGAGGTTGGTACGACTGAGAACTGGCGAGATTGGTAGGCGCATTAAAGAATTTTTGAAATACGAGGGATTTTTCTGTGGTTAATTTTACGGGAAATTTGCGCCATAATGCTCTCATATTCTATACATATATTTAGGTAGATATACGTTATAGTCGTATAGTGACTTTTTATTTCAAAAAAACTATGCACTTTACTATCCATCAATTTTTTGATAATAAAAAAATTTCCTGTTTTTATTTTAAATTCTTATTTTTTTTTCACAAGATCGCGCTTTCTTGACTGATGAATTATCATGGTGGTCACCGTGTAGAAGCATCGTGATGCAGGAGGATAGGTCTGGGCCATATCGAAGAAATTGGTTTATCAACTTCTGGATGAATGAAAAATGATCAATTTCCCTGGCACGAGTGGACACCATTTGTTATCGGTCAGTCGATGGCCGATAAGGTCACTCGCGGTCGGTCAAAAAGCGAGCTTTTACGCGGAGGTTTTCGCAACGTCACAACGACGTCGATATGAGCGGCGCCATCTGGCGAGTGTGAAGCTTTACCATTTAAGGGTAGTTCACCCTCGTGGAAATACCCATTTGGAGATGAAGATGTCGCCACTGTTGCGCTCCGAGCGCTTACCGACCTTTCGCAGTCGGATATAACTTTTTCGCTTGATTTTCAAAGATTATATTATCACAGTCCAAATTTCCAAAAATTTGCCATTAATTTTCTAAATGTAAAGGTAAAAACATGGTAAAAATAATTACTAAATTAAAATGATAAATACGGTTATTTACAAATCGACAAGTGGATCTAACCTAACCTAACCTAGCCCACCCCCTATCCTTTTCTGCTAAATTCTATATTTTACATCCCTACGTGAGTCGCTCTTTCGTGCTTGCAGAAAGTAATACTTTTTATACAGGGGAGCTTCGCCGACATTCAGACCCGTTGCTACCAGAGTGAGACTGGATTTAATTAATACCTATCCCTCCGCGATATTAAGGGTAATCCACCCCCCGTCCCGGCACGAGTTCGCTTCAGTGAAAATTAAATCAGAATTTATTTGTCATATCCGCGTCTGCTTTTTATCCCGGCTACTTTCGTGGATTAACACTTAACTCTCGTCTGACTTTGTCGGTGTCTAACTACTTATTATTAACAGAGAAGACTTCGTTCCCTTTGTCCTCGAAGAACAACCCCAAAACAATTACCAAACTGACAGCTTCATTTCCAAGTACCTGATTAATCGGTATTGATTTATTTTATACAATTTCCACAAAAAAAAATTTATTTTTTCTTATCAAGAACTTCATCACCATCTTTCTTTCGGTTGATCACTTCAAGGTGACCAACTACCTTGTTCGATTTAATCCTAAACTTTTTTCCCTGCCTTTGAACTTTCGCCGTGATCCGATCTTTCACGGTAAAATTGTTTAAGAACCGTCACGTTGGTATGCCTGGCCCGTGACAAGTGTCCGTAGCAATACGTGTTATTTCCCAAGAAACGGATCCATTTTGAAGGCCCTGACCCTTAAGTGATATGTGCTCGGAATACAAAGGGTCCAGTCAGGAATAAGAGGTGATATTTGCCGACAGGGGGAACAGATCTGCTCCAAGACGTCTGCGTTCATGTGTTTCCCATTCATCGATCTTACCAACCAAATATATACAGAAAAAAAAGAATGTACATAAGCACACACGTACACATATATAATATACAAAGTATATACAACCAAACATTCGTAATATATGATTCAACTCCTTTTATCCTTCCACTCTTTACTTTCTTCTATTTTCTACCGTTCCCTTATTCTATGGTACTTCGGCATTTCTCCAAGATGTATCTAGCATCGTAGCTGTAGAACCTGTATACAGGTACATGCCTTGGGTACCTACCCACCTGCCTGCTTGCCTTCAATTTCCTGCATCTATTTCAAGTTACACTTGACTCTCTTTTTTTTTTCTTCCATTTCTCATTTCTCTCATTCGCCAAACTCCCGTTTCTCTCGTTTCCTCTTTTCTCCACGATTCCTTCGCCTTACTTCTGTTCGGGTACGTCAGCCACTCGCCTTGGCTTCCTCCAACCTTTGTAAGATACTTTTCTTCCAGAAGGTTGCGTCGACAATCGTATTCCCCCGGCTCGCTACGTTCAATCTGGCTGCGTTATACGTATGTGCCGCGTAGGACGGGGGTTGGTGCGCCAGATTGGAAAATCTGTTATACGAGAAAATTCGCAAGCGAATCTCGCTGCTCGTAGCATGGCGCATTATCTGGGATACGAGGATTGTGGCGATAGTGAGAAATTTTTGTAAAATTAAGAAAAGAGAAAATATCTTTCACGAGCGACATTATTTTTCGTTTTAACCTCGGATGATCCTGCTCCCTGCGAAATGGGACTGGGGCAGTGATCGGGGTGATTGGTCGTCCTGATGAATCAGATCTGGAGCAGGTGACATTGAACTGGCGCGTTTGTTAAAATGTTGGTAGAAGCGGCGAGTATTTTCTTTGAGCTTAATGAAGTACATTAATGAATCAACAGGTGTCTACGTCTTTGTAGGATCAATCCTTTTGCTCCGTGGCACCTTTGTTTTATTTTTACTAATTTGCCAGCCTAGTTTCTTGTACTTTGTTGAGTTAATTTTTTTTTCTTTATTTACCCCTTCTCTCTTTTATGCCCAATTTAGCTCGTCTTCTTCGTGCTCAATCGGCGGTCGGTAGACTCTCGAAAAAAATGCCCAAAACTCCTGATCTTTGACTTCCGAGGGTCACAGTGTTCGTATGTGTTGCGCGAGCCGAAGTTGCAGTAAAGTTAAGGGTGCGCCTGTGCTTCTGCAGTCTCGTAAAATCTTTGATTTTTATTACCCTGGAAGATTGAAAAGTCTAAGCTGCAGAGGGATGGAATTCCGTTGGCCTGGATTTACGTAGCGGGTAAATTTTCCAAAGGGTTGCTCGGTTCGGTTGGGGCGCGTGTGATGAGAGCTGAAACTCACAGAATATATAGGAGCGGAACTGTGGCAGCAATCCACGGCAGAAGGGTAGTTGGCTGTATATGGCAGTGAAGTCTACTGTCAGAGCAAAGGGGGTGGCGTTGAAATATAAAATAAATATCTTAAACCCTGTGATCCACGGTTTAATTAAAACTTGATCCTGCGTCTGATACGCCGACAAGATTTCACGGATCCAATTTGCCCCACGGATAATTCTCCACCCCTTTCATCCCTCGACGCGATTATCATCTTTTTATATGTCGGTCTGGCTCTAGTCGCCGACCCTCTATCAATAACGCGGTAGATGGTTCGTGGGGCGACTGGAGGACTGGGGGAGGGACGCTACTGTAAATTCTCCCAGGAAAATTTTGATATTAAATCGAGAAGTGCGGTAAAGAAAAAACATTTTGGTTAAATTCATGATTGATTCTTCATTTTCTAAGAGAGAGAACATATATATGTTGAATTTAATTCTTGCTATAAAATAATTCTTATCGTATCTTCTCGAGCTCAAGATTCTTTCACTCTCTTGAATCCCTCCCCCCCCCCGCCCCCCTATCTTTAACTCGTATCATCCTGAAAACTAGCTCCACTCAAAGTTATGGTGTTTCCCGAGTACAAAAGGCACGTGGATTCCACTTGTCGTGCCAAGAGCCACTTATCAATGGACCAATCTCTTGGAAGCTTTATCATCCCCAACTTCCAATAAGATATCGAAATATAGATTGTCGAATCAGTTGTCGTTGTTGTCCTAGCCGAGAGTACCGGTACCAAAAGTAGCTCTGGAATAATTTTCAAATTGAGCGTACACGTGTCTGAGGTGGTTACGATTTTTTTAAGGGTGGTAGTACAGTTCGAGAAATTTTTATCGAAATACTGAAGTCACTTTTTCAGGCCAATCAAGAGCGTCCGTTTAGTTCACCTTTTCTCCGTATCGGCGTAACGGCTGATCATTTCAATTTGATTCACAGTCGGGCTGATTTCCCATGAACCCTACTTAAATACAAAACTGCCGAATATGAGATCCTACTGAATACAAAATGTCCAGTTTCGATAAATTCGAATGAATCAATTCGTTCTCGCGGCACAAGTGCTATAGGAATTTAATGAAATTTACTTTTGAGCGTCCGTGAAAGAAAAAAATGCGTTGTTGCTGGTTATCCTATAAACTGCCTTACCCTTAGTAATTAAGGGCTGCTTTGTTCGATATTGAAGGAAACTCAGTGAAATCGGCGGCACATATATCTGTGGCCGGCGACTGTGCTGTGTAATTCTCAAGGGCGGAGAGGCCGAATTGGGATGGGATTGGTAGAGAATCAAGGGGCGTGGGAGAGCCAATCCATCAGAAAGAGCTGCTGCTGGCTGCCACGTACAGACCTTTGCCCCTGGCGCGCCCCCAGTTTGAACCCCTGGAACTTTAGGGTAGAATCGGGGCACGATTCGGTGCAATGTCGGTCCGATCTTCATCCTGCGTCTCTTTTAACCGGTTTTTAATCTTTCCAATTATCACGGTATATTGATTTTCATTTTATTTTTACCCTCGTGACAAAATGGCATACAAAATGACAGGTAGAATTTTCGTGCGACAATTACAGATTTTTAAATAAGACAATAAAAACCACCCCGTGGTGTCTGAACTTATAGATTTTTAATTAATTATATAAATTTCTAAATTTATTCATTATCCACATTAAATTTCATATATTTACTGGTGAACCTAGGCAAGAGTTTCTTCTGCAATAACGTGCATTGAATTTATTACCCAAAGCTTGTTAATGTCCTTGATAAGGATTTTCATAAAATCCTTCATCAGTTTAGCATTGACGGTAGTCGCTTACTTGGATTTGTAAAATCCAAATTTGGGTACAGGGATGCGACTCAAGACCATTTGCGCTTCCGGTGGTATTAATATTTCGACTTGTAAGTAAGAGCATCTCTACGTTAAGACCTCAGTGCATAACCCAGCAGATCCTAAGATCTCTAAGATGAAGAGGAGAGGTGCGTCTGATGAGGACGAGAGAGGATAGAGAATTATTAATCATTGCCAGGATCTCATAAAGCTGCGTTTAAGCTCGGCACAGTGCATCGTTTATTACGAGTTTCTCCGTGTGCTATACCGTACGAGTAATACACAGGCGCCACCTTGTAACAGCAAATTGCGTACGAAGTGCTTGGAAAAATAAAAAAAAATTCTTAGCCACGTCGTACCGGCTTGCTCGCTTTAAAATTGGATGAATTAAGAATTTACGAAAAAAAAAAGAAAAAACTTCATTCAGAACTTTCGAAATTTTATTCCTTACGAAATGATCTTTCCTCCCCTGTACCAATTGACACATGCAGTTTCGAATTTTTTTTTTTTAATTAAATTTTTCTTCCTCCTTTCCTCTCTCTCCGTCATTTTCACGTTCCTCGATACGCCTTTAAACGCCCTGGACACTCTCGACATAATTCGCCGTAAAATTCAAAAGCGACGCCAGCAACTTCAAGGGTGTTTTTTTTCCCTTTGACTTTGTCGCCCTCGTATCGGATCTGAAAATAAAGTTTAACAGGTAACTTTCCACCCTGAAATATATTTTGTTCTCGCTCCCCTTTCAAACGACTAAAAAGAAGTCCCAAGTAGGAGCCCTTGCGTATTCTACCGTTAAAAAATCCCCTCCATGTCTTCCCCGAGCTTTTACTTCATTTTCCCCTTTCTCCAATTTCACCAGTCCTTTCCCGCTTTTACTTTCACCTTTCTCCCCCCGCCCCCCCTGCCCAAAGCCTCTTTCTAGTAACTGGAGTCCCCACACGCTCCGGCACGCGTGTCGCTTTTCGTGCCAGGGGCTCTTAGCATGCACGTGACACGCCAGGGGTGGATCAAGGAGGTTACCAATAGAGGGGGCAGCCCTGGAAACTAAGTAGTACACGATGAGGAGGGTCAGGATGCAACTGAGGGATTACCAGCTTTGGTTATTGTTCCCTTGCAATTTACCGTAAATCACCATTCAGGCTTGTTTCGTGTTCCATTTAGAACTTACACGTAGTTCCGCAATTTATATCGAAAATTCAAAATTGTTCTCCCGCTGAAGTGCCTCGACGAAATTCTTCAAAGTCCATTAACACAAATTTCATTCCCCTTAACGTTCAATCCTTGAAATATATACTGATCCAAATTCTCTCGTGGGTCCCTCAAGTGTTTCTCCGTTCCTGTAATACGATAGGTAACACGACGTAAAGTTCAAGTCAACGTCTCCGAGATTTCCTATTCCATTCCCGAGGTTTGAGATTGGCCTGGCAGGCCTAGTCGAGGATGCTTGGATATTAGCGTTAGGTAAGCCGTCAGATTAGATCCCCCAATTCTCATTTGTCTGTAGCTCGGGCACAGAAGTGGGAGAGGGTGGAGGTCGAAGGGCGTCAAGAATAAGAGCGACAGATATAGAACCAGAGGAAAACCCCTCTCTCTCTCTCTCTCTCTCTCTCTCTCTCTCTACATCTTGGGAAATGTACCAAGATTACAGATCCAATTCCAATAAAGCTTAGCACGTGAGCTGACTGACAGCAGTCAAATTATTATATAACCACCGTCTACCGAGCGTGCCGCACGATCTCGCCTTAACGTTCGCTAAAAGTTATGAGGGTCCGCGAACGATTCCAAGGGCGCAGTCATAGAAACGGAACCAGAATCAGGCCCAACAATTCCATATATAATTTTTATGTCGACCTACAAGAAAAATTCAAAATGTCATTTTCCAATTGTATCTTTAGCTCGAAAACCCCTGGGCTGACCCATACACGGATTTTACCACTTCGCTAGCCGAATCGTCCAATTTACAATACGCAGAGACGTACCTGGTATCCTAATGGTTTGATATCCCATCGAAGGAATTTTCGGATATTCAATCGTTAAAATTATTACATATATAGATTCTTCGAGCTATGTTAATTAAAGGTTAGAATTTATGCAATTCGAGGAATTTGAAAAAGATTTACAGGAGCAGCATCGGGGTTTAAATTTCACGAATTTCTACGCATATTCGTGACGAGACAGCGTCCATGAAAAAATCGAAAATATTTTGAATTCACGTGGATGAATTCAAGCAGCACGAAGCCTACGTCATCATAGGGTCTAATCGCGCGAAGTGTCTCATTCATTTCTCATGAAACATCCTGGCGTGTCTGGTTGGTCACGGGCCCTTACTACTGGGCATCATCCACATGACGGAAACGTGGCGCCCTGTAATGGCTACGTTTTAAAGAGATTGGCTATAGCTCCATCTGTTCAGAAATTACCAGGTTGACTCACGCAGTTATTTCACGTATACGCTATAATGGATATAATTCATAATCGATATATTAATATACATTATATACAAAATACATATAACACACGAATACGGCAACGTGAAAAAGAAAAAAAAAAAAGAACTCCCCCATCAAAGGAGCTCGTTAAAGAAATTTTCATATCGACTATATGTGTTTACCTGACGTGACGGTGGGTTACGTAAATATAAATAAAATAATAATAAAGGCAGATCCAATTCCGATTAGGTGATTTTTTTAAAAGAAACGAAAAAGATTCCGTTTACGTAACAAATAGATATCTATATATGTATACACGACACGCGACACATAACACGAGCTGGCGTACATATTGATTGGACTTTCTCTCTCTCTCTCTCTCTCTCTCTCTCTCTCTCTCTCTCTCTCTCTCTCTCTTTCTCCCTGTTGCACGTACACCGAATGACGGCGTATTATCCCCCACTTACCCTCCGTTTGGTATACTAAAGAATACGAGAACACGACGTGAAATCGCTCGCGTGCCGCATGAATCATCATTCATTTCGTGTTACGCGACGTGCGCTGTTGGGCACGTCCATTGGCCAGAAGGCTCGGGTTATCTGCGAATCGGTTTACATGACTGGCATCTGATAAGCAATCCTATACGAGACACGGATACCCCGTTATTTACATGGGTTTTTCACCTTCTATTATATTTGTCGTATATAGTATTTTTTTTCTTCGATCCTTCTCCCCCCCCCCCCCCCTCCTCGTCATCCGATATTTATCTTTCACTTGTGCATATATATATGTCAATGTCGCAGCGATTAAATAACATAGGAAAACATGGCTAAGTAATTCACTGTGACAAACATTGTCTAACAGTGTATTGTTAGGTATCGATTATTTCGAATCCTTGTTTTTTCCCTACCTCAGCTCTCTACTGGTCTGATCAATCGAAGAATAACGATTAAGTTCATTTAGCCCGATCCGGAATCGGTATCGTTTAACGGCGACAGAGATGAAACCTGCAAATCATGATTTTTAAGTGAACTCATCCTCGTGCCTGTCATCTGAAATTTCCACTATCTTCGTTCCATTCGTCGAATGGGATATCCGAGCGAGGACGCAGAAAGAGGGGAGGGACGTCACCCGTCGCGACGCCCGTACGAAAAGGGGCGAGATTTAGTTGTACGTTTTTTGCCTGAATGTATTACGATGACAAAGTATCAACGGCGGATCGCGGATTCAACCGGAAGGGATGGATGTAGCTACTGGTTGGCACTACTGGCTGGCCTGGATGTAAAGGATCCAGGAGGGTGGCAGCACTGGGCGGTGGCAGTGGGTATCAAACAAATTGAGTGGAGTTCCGGTGCCCGGCTCGTTTATAATGATATCAACGTCCCTGTCCACGAACACTATCAAAATCCTGACGTCCTATGCGTTTTCACACCCCCCTCTCCGCCAGAGCATTCTGTATCCACGATATAACAAAGAAAAAAAAAAACCTATCGTTACCAGCATCCCGCGTGACAATGACGAAGAGACTCATCTTTGCGTTAGCACAGTCCACGTCGCCTTTCGGTACTCATCATGAGGATTTACGACACAAATTTGATTTTTCAAATTTCAAAAGACCGAAGGAACGTTACTCGTAACCGTCATCAGGAAGGTTTGGTTTCAATAACGGATTTAACTGTTTTTGTTCTCTGTCAAAAACAAATTTTTTTTGACTACCTCGATGCCATCTTTTTTTTCGACTGGGATTGCACATACGTTTATCTGGGTCTGGTGCGCGGATACGCGTTACCGAAGAGTCCTTTGTGTCGGCGCATACGTTCCATTCCGGATCGGTTACAGGGCGGTGAGTTTTGGTTAGCAGCCGGAGATGGTTTTTCCTCTGGCGGTGCGCCGACGGTTCCGCCCGGAGGATTTCGTTTCGCTGCGGCGACACTAGCTGCCCGTGGTCCCGGGCTGCCGGTACCACCCCTCAATCCCACACGATGATTAATGACCTCCCACTTTGATATATCGCCATCATTTTTCACGCATAGATGGGACCCGTTGATATTCCCTTTGCCACACGCACACGGATCCACCGCGTTCCGCAACGTATTCCGTGATACCTAACCTCAACTCGCTATCTAGGTACGAGGAGTCTGGGTTTCATCCGTTTCACGGTGCAACTTCAATGTCGGCTTGTGATCATGGATTTTATCGTTTGCATGAGAACGACTTCATTTGGAGTTACGGTTGGTATATGTATGTATCGTTTGTATATATAGCTTGTTTGTTATTTGACTCTTGTCATAAGAATGATAGATACGGTTTCTCGATTATGGGTTTCAATGTTCGGGTTGGGTTTGAATTTAAAGAGGACGCTTTTGCGAGTACGTGAAATCGTTATTGGTTTTGTTGTTATTATTATGGTTTAACGATTAATTTAATTGATAGCGAAGTCACGGAAAGGAACGACAGAACGAGGTTTTGTATTAAAATGACTCTAATGCTGGCGGTGGTCCGTCATTATTTATTAGGCACTTGGGGCGGGAGATTTGGGATCTAATCCGTTAATCTTACGAGATTGTCGTGTAATTCGTTTAACCGCAGCGGTCTTCGTCAGAGAGGATTAGAAAATCTGTTCTCTTTTCGTCCTCGAAGCCACTTTTTTAACTTCGGGAATCCTTTTTTTAGGGTTACAAAAGTCAGATTTTACGATGATGAAAATTCTACGATCTTTGTTGTTTTGGATTATTTTTTTTTCTATTTTTCGAATCTGATATTAGAGTGGTTACTCTTGCGAGCAGTCGAATGAGGACTATCAGGATTGCTGATGTAAATGGTGGATTGGGGGGGGGGGGGGGTAGTGAAGCTTTCGTTGATGAGAGATTGAATAATTCAGAAGCGACTTGGCCAGCGATTTTCGATCGTGGAAATGGGTATAGGTCGGTCGTCATTTTTTATTTTAATTCACTGAGTTTCAAGAAAATGTAAATGTTCAAAATAATGATTTTAAGGTATTACATTGGCAAACATATATGTATACATACATATACAGACCGTGTTATTCGTGAAACTTGATATTGAATCATCCGAAGAACCTTGTCAGAAATGATTTACCGGAGGGTTAAAATTCTGTAGAACAAATAAAAACTATCCTTCGCATTCCTCAAGACTTAACATCACGACAAGATCACGAGCGCCTAAAACGAGGAAGCCAAGTAAAATAAGGGTAGTTTCCTAAAGTGATTTCGACAGGTTAAAAAAAAATATCTGAGTGGTTGTCACATTGGTCGCGTACACATGGGGACGATAATGGAGTCATTTTATCACGGTTATCGCGAAGTAGATTCTGCATGCGACAAGACGTCGTTACCCTACACCCCTTTGAACCCCCTTTTAACCCCTCGACTCGCATCTCTAAAACCTTCTACCACTATCATCCGCTACTACATCCTCACGATTTAGCCCCCTAACCTCACCCCTTTTCAGTCCTCCGCATCCCTCTGCCACTTGACACTAGACGCTCTTCTGTCTAAAGTGCAGCCGCTGCATCTGCATCCCTCAAAATCTCAGCCGGTTGGATAACTTCGACCGTTTCCTACTACCCCCCCTCACCTTCCTACCCATCGGTCTGGCTTAGCACAAAACCATCATATTCCGATGGCACTGTACCTGGTGCTACTGTACCATTACCCAGTGCTATTCCGTTCTATTTCAACCCTCTACCCTTGCGTCCCATATATAAAGGCATCATACATAGTCAGCCGGACTACTTTGACGAACGAGTAGGACCGGGACCGCAATGCGGACACGCCAGGAATAAAAGCACCTATGTCTTTCTTGTTCCATATTTTTTTTTATGCTGGCGCATTTGATTCATTTTTTTTTTCATATCGCGTACGTGCTTTGCGAAAGGTCACGCGCTGGGGTTATCGTCGATTGTAAATATCCAGGTGAGAAACCGGTTGGATTACGTCATCTCGGTCAGAGTTCATAAACCGTTGTCTAGCAGTTGGCGGGTAGTTGACCGTCTCTTTATATCAGTACCATAAAAGCAACGAACCGGAGCGTTTATATGACGTCGATTGCCACCGTCGTGGCACCAGACCCCGGGATTCTTTACTGGTGCTTTGTGTGACCCGGAGTCTGGGAAGTAGCAGGGAACATGAAGAAATTTCGAAACGACTGATTCATCCCGAAGTCGATGGTTCTGGTACTTGGTCGAGGGTGAGAATAGGGAACGAAGTGCCAAGATGGGTTAATATTTTTATCTTGATTTTTTCTCAATTTTTCTCCGTTATATAATTTTTTTTCAACCCCTAAATTTTACGTCCCAAATTGTTTTCATATTCGTATTTAGACAAAGGGATGGTCAATATCGTTGCTGTAATATTCATTTTGAAAAAGTGAAACTAAAAAGTGAATTGCTCTATCGGTAACTTAATGAATGGGCTCGCACTAGAATAGCGTAACAAAGATAGTGGAGTCGGAGAATAGCGCATTGAAATGCATTGTTTATCATAATGGAACGTTCGTTATAGGTTTAATATATTTTTGTAAAATATTTTGTGTAAGGGTAGGTTTAAATAATTTTCTATTGCAATGATGACTTACAGAGTGATGACAGGCGTATTAAAGTAAGCGTCACGACCTTATCGGGCCAGTGGCTTCCATTTTCCGCTGCTTTCACAAGGGAGGAAAGTGACCGTGATTACGAGGAGGACTCTTAAATAAACCCGGTTCGCTTTTTATGCGAGGTAGACTGAAAATTCAGGCTTTCCTACCGAAGGGGCTGGGAGGGCCCAACTTGGCAGCGCGAAATGCCTGCCGTTCTGGCTGACAATGGGTGGACGGGGTAGGTCTGCTTCGCGGGGCGGCGGGTCGCTGAGGGATGAAGACGACGCTTACGACGAAATGGTAGGAAAGTAGCGTGCTTTGTGCGCCGAGTGAAACGCCAGTCTTTATGGCAACTGCTTGGCCATAACGACGCTCATTGCTTTGTCCTTCTATGTAAAGCCAAACCGGTGACTTGGCACGCTGGCGGATCGGCGACATTTCGCGTAATGCACCTAACTATAAAGAAAATGAATGTCCTGGCTTCGCTTGTCGTAGAGAATAATAATGAAGTGGACGTAGGACTAATAAGAAAAAAAAATGACGGAATTGGAACATGGTTATAGTTGGAAGCTCGTGGTGATTTTTGTCTTTCGTTTTTAAAGAAATTTTTTAAGTTTTTTCACCATGGTTGAAGAATGCGAAAAATGTCTATTTTTTTGTACAGGCTAACTTTTTTCATAAATATTATTCCTTGGTTGATTTTAATTGGTATCGATCCTTAGAAGTCGTGCTCTTGCATAAAGTGCAGTAATTTTGATTCTGGATTATGATACGACGTTTTCATGAGATTCTGTCCCAAGAGGGGATGAGAAGTGTCTGGGGAGGTTTTTTGCTCTGTTGAAGATTCACCTAAAATTGCTGCCGGTAACAAATGACAAAACAAGCGACATGATTGTAACGACGGGGGGTTGGTGCTCGAGGATCTGCTGAAAGACGAGGAGAACTGCCTGCTGTAGGATAAGGGATGGGAAAAGGGGGTTGGATCGTTGGCAAGTGCTTGAAAGTGAAAATGGAGAAGATTGAGAGAGAATTCGCCTAGCATATTCCGGTTTTGATAGTTATGATTGCGAGTGACTTCCATTCCCAAACGACAACCGCTACCACCCGTTGCGAAAACCACCCTTATCACACTAGGTGGTAACGTAAGCGACCCTTTGGCTGCTTTTCCATTGTCGATCTAATGGCTGAAAGTGGCCGAATAAATTGTCGCGTTCAAATCGTGACCTATGCCCTTGTAAAAAAAAACGGACAAAAGTGTCGTCATCCTACGGCAAAAAAAAAGAAAAAAGCCTTTCTACGCTTTAACATCGTGTCAATATAGTGCAAATATTTTTTAAACGATGATTTTTTCGAGTTGTTACACTTTTTCTCTACACTTTTTTATTTCCATGGTACTCTCGCCATTTGCACTCTCTACGTGGCGCCCTCTCTGCGTTTTTAGTGTGAATTAATACCGGTTTCGCGAGTACCTGATTTACATTTATTGCACCGCTCTCGTAATGGCGTCCCTCTATCTTCCGTAATTCCAACTAATTATATTCCCATTTCGATAAAATACGACAGCGCTGCCTTTCGTCCAGTACTTAGATTTCTGGTATCCAAGACTGAGTCTTTGATCATCATAAGAATTTTCGTGTCATTTATTCCGAAAAATTTCCAACACTCCAATTTATCATTCCAGTCCAATTGGGACCCAAAGAGTGCCTGGACTTACCGAAGAAAATTTGTACCGTTCCTTGAAAATTTACAAGCTACAGTTAGATCCTGAAGAGTTTATTATTACTGCCTCCATAAAATTGACCAATAGCACTTATACCAAAGAGAAAGCACTTGGCGTCCCACTGGTAGAAAGCAATGATAAAGGAATAAAGAATAAAAAGGAAATACGGATATAGTAAAGTAGTAGAATAAGGGTAGAATAAAATATACACAGTATATCTATACACATACCAAAAGTCGTAGGTTAGTAGGTAGGTAGCCTAGGATCAAGGGTGGCATTGGGGTTGATTTAAAGGGCCATAACTAGAGGCAGATTTAAGCAGCGTTCATAGAGAAAGCCTTTCTTTTATCCGTTTAAGTCATGGCAATACATCTGATCGCCACGACGGGATGAAAGCGACCCTCATTGATTTGCGATCGTCGCCCATTGATTTTCCGTGGTTTATTTCGGCGGGTCAGAAGGAATAAAGGAAAGGGCGGGAGGAGGTACATTACAAAGGGACTAAACAACAAAGCGTTGGAATTCGTCAAATTTCCCCTTTTAATTTCGCAAGCATTATTCAATTTCCTGGACCCGCGGCTTCGAGAAGACGCTCGGTGTGATTTCCTCGTGTTCATTTTTTTAGCCCCCGTTCATTCTTTCTTCATCCCCTATCGTCTTATATCCTTCTAGTTTCTACTGCTCCCTTTTTTTTCATCTTCGTTCCTCCCACAGAGATTGCGAGTGCGAGCAATTCCACCCCTCGAGGGTGATTCGTCCACTCTCTACGCTCTCATAGATCCTGGACTTGATTCTTTTAGTTTCTATCTATTTCTTTTCTGGCACTAGGAAAGAAATGGTTACTGCCAGAGAGTAACGTAGTTAGACGAACGCGTGGCCAATGAGCCGTTTTGTCCCTGTTTCGCGACCCTTATTTTTCATTCTGTATTCCGGTGTCTGACGCCTTTCGACCTTTTTTCACTCGGTTTATTTATTATTTTGAGTCTACGCTTTTAATTTTGCCAATGAAATCGTGCGCGCTGATTTTCACGATGTCAAATGTTATCTCGTTAGCATCGCTAACTTTTTCAATAAAATCAGACAGAGAGGGATGATTTTTTAAATTTTACAATTTTCCATCGCGCCCATCATCTCAATGCGTCCTGAAATTGTACGCTAATCGTATTGTTCTCGGTGGCAATTGATTCGCAACTCTCGATTCATATAATAAATGTATTGTAACGTATTTTTTTAACTCCCCGCCGATAACGGAATCTATCGGAATAGACGATAACTCAACGGATCTTGTCGATTTTTGGGGACGCGTAAAATCGAGAAACGCAACCGTAGATGCTGATCTTTGGGGTCGCGTAAAATCAGCAGACGCGACTGGATGCGCGAACGGGAGCGACCGGTTACGGAAATGCGCGGCCGCTCAGGCTGCTAGGTCGAGGTAAAGAGGGTCGGAGGAAGCGTCAGGCAAATAGTGCGCGATACAGAGAGCAGCCGATCGAGAACGTAACAAATCGAAATCCCTTCACCGATTAATAAATTGGGAGTACTCACCGGAGCTGGTGCAGCTGATCCGTGAAGGCAGAGAACCGCATCCAGAGGACACTCGGGTGGGCACTGCACTAGGACACGGCACTACTACTCCAGAACACACTCAGAAAGTCCATAGAATTTCCTGGATGTCGCGAGAGCAACGCGCAAACTACACAAGCGAGAACTTTCTGTACCGTATGGAAACGCGGCTATAAAAACTATCAACAGATAGCACGGGAGCGCGAGCCAGTTCGTGACACCTCGGTCAGTGCCCCGAGACAGACTGATTTGACAACAGCCAAATTCGAGAACTAATCATTCTGATTGCTCGAGATCCTTATAGCCGATAACTCTTCCTTTTTTTCGAGTCGTCCCTTTAAACCAATCGGGAGCCTTCCTTATCGAATCGCATGTTACAATAAGAGTTTCGCACTACAGTAAAAAAAAATGAAAAACTGTAATGAAAGGTGTTGATCGTTATATGAGATAATAATTACTTTTCTCATATATAGCGATTCATAAGATATTTTATTCCAAACTCAGATATAAGAATTGGCTCGAATAAAGCGTCTCGGCGGTCCGTGACCTGTATTGCCGTTTCTACTTGGTGGGAGACTCGACCGAATCTCTTGATTTAAAAAGTAGAAAACTCTACGGGTTTATGAATCTTACCGTTTCGTACCGAGGGGATGATTCCTGCTACTGAAAACCAAAGGGATGGTAACGACAGACTAAAGCAAATAATGATTAGGGCGATTTGTATTTTTACGTCGTGCCTGATTTCTGTTGGGTAAATATTGCGAGTTTTCTTAAGGCCGCGACTCTCTTCCGTTCAGACCACTGGCACGGGCGTTTCATCCCCTTAACGTTAACATTGCATCCCCGTAAAACTCTGAAAACATCCACTGCCAGCTGACGTGGTTTCTTCCAACTGCGTTTCTAGACTACAGAGATAGGGGAGGTTGATGTTGTTGCAGTAAATTGGTCCCTTCGACTGACTCTGGTTCAACAAAACCGTAATAGTTTTTTGGTTCCTACCAACTTTGGACGCATGGCCGATCTACTGATTAGAGGAACCATTTTCAGTTCTTAATGTTATAAATTTTTTTTACACGCTAAACTCAAAGACCAGACGTAAATATAACTGCCAACCTTCGAAGACAAATATCCAAGCTTCCGTCCGTAACGGAAATCGTCCAGCAGAATGCTCATCGTCTTTGATTCCCATCGTAAACGGCAGCAGCAGCACCGGAAATTGTGCAGACGTTGTACAAACGTCTGAACGCACGTAAACGTAAATCCAAACGTTAAACCCAGTGGGATAATTGTGTTTACGCGTGTACAGTGAAAAATGGGCGAATCAGCTGATATCGTTGAGAATTTTTAAACGTCCCTTTCGCGTCCTCCGCACAATTGAAATTCTTCAAGAGTTCGTAACGTGAAGCAATGTTCTATCTTGTATATTACGTACGAGCAGCTACAGTGTCGCCATCTTCTCGAGAACTTTTCAAACTGAAAATTATACGGCAAATGGCGCGTACAGGCGAGAACGACGGCATAGAATATTCAAACTACATTCCAGGCAGTATCGTATTATGGGGAGCGGAGCGTAGGCGAAGTCTGCGAAGGAGCGGGAGAGAGACGCAAGAATACGACGCAGAGAGAAAATAGATGTCCGTTGGAATGGATGCAGGGAACAGACTCGAATCGCGAAGCTGCGAACGCTTGTCGTCCGAGTTTTGTCGCGCGAACGTAAACGGCTAACTCGAAGCTACGTTAAATTAAACAGTCCAAGATAAGTTTTGGACGTGACGCTAACTTTGTATCCGAGGCTGTTCTGCCGAAATGAGACCGTTGGGTCTTTAGTGGCTGTTGGTTATCTGTTTCTCTCTATCTCCCTTTCCCTCCTTATCTGTCCCTCTGCAGCTCCCGAACATTCGAGACCCCCCCGACTTTTTGGCACATCCAACTATTCAAGAACCGATGCGCAGATGTCATTCGTGTGAAACGATCCTAATTCAAAATCGTCTCATCTTCGGGATCAGGATAGGTCTGAGATATCCATTCCTACCGGAAGTATCTCTTTCTCATTATGGCTCTTAGAGAAACGACTTTCAGGTCTGTAACATCCGGTGTAATGTGGTCCATAACGAGTCCCCTGGTCCTCCTTTGCTGAAGAAAATTGTACCCTGTGCCGTATCCGACTCTGGCTGCCCTATGAGTTGAGTATGTCTTGACCGGGAGTCAATTTTTGTCTTTGTTCATCTCACTCAAGTCGTGCGGTGATGCTAAGTATACGGCCTGGGATGGTACCCTTTCTTTTATGATATTCTACTGGCGAACTAAGAGGGTAGTACCTACGTGTAGGTCTTAGGTAAAAAAACGAGGGTAGGAAAAGTAGATGCGAACCTTGCTGGAGGACGTGATCGTGAACTGGGTATAGAAGAGGCGCCATATTTTACCTAAATGATGTCAAAGGGGAACTGCCGTCGAGCGTCGCGTCGGGTCGCGCCCTAGGACCCCCAGCACCCTTAGTAACTTCAGTAGACTTGGGCATACCAACCCCCTTCCCTATGGTGCTTGGGAAGGTGAGGGTGGTTTGCGGCAGGAGTCGAGAAAGTCGCCGGACGAGGTAGATGAGAGAAGCCGAAAGTGTTTTAAAACTGCAAACCCTGAAAAGTCCCTTTTACCAGTTTTGCGAAAGGGCGACCAGTGGGTGAAGGGGGGTGGGTCGAGAATGTGGCTGGAACACTGCGAGATGCCTCGTATTACTCCAGCACTCCCGGTTGTTCTGTCGCGTAATGTGGAACCGCCGTACTCTTATTTTTAAAAAGTTCCAAGCTCGTCAGCAGGGGTTGTACTCAGCTTCGAGGACGGTAGTATCAGTGCCGAGGTAGGTTGCCTAGCCAGCCGCTATGGAAAAGACATGGATGTTATGAGGCCAAGGTGTGAGTCGAGATGGCATTGCTAATGGAGGTGCGATGTAGCCCGCCCGTAAAATTTTATATCTATGCGTGTCGCTCTTTGCCAACCCTCAACTTTTTTTACCCCAAACGAATTTCATCATCATCCGCCATCTTTATTCTCATTCCCCCTTTTCCCTTAGGATCGGCTCACTCTTTTTCTTTTTCTTCCTTTGGTTCACGATCCATTTCTTTCTGTAGGTTCCTCGAATGAGTTCGAGAAATTCAAGAGCTCAGCATCCATGGTCCACCATGGATGGTGGATTGATTATTTCTCATTGATATCATCCCCTCTCGTAGAGGGTCCTGTAGGAGAATGGACAGGGTGGATGTTCCCTCGATGCATTTGTCGTCCGGCTGTGTGCTTTTTCTTAATCAAGAACTTGGGGTTGTGGAGTCATTTCTAGTATATGTATGTATATGCACAGTACACACTACCCTTATGTAGCATTTCGTTAAATGCGGCACTTGGATGTTCGACTCGAGATGTTTACCTGTTTGTTTTTAGTTCTAAGTACTCTTAATAATTATTCATCGTTGCTTTTGTACATCACGAACTTCCCTTCTACTTTCCCTTTCACCCCATTCGTTCATCCCTCTATGACGTCCTTACCGTAAGCAAATAATACCGGGCTTTCATTCATATAAGTGCTCGCGAACCCCCTGCTTGACTGAAGAATAAACTGCGAAATGGATCTGCTTCTTTTTTTTTTTTTCTTATATGCACCACTTATTTCCGGTATTTAAAATACCGGAAACGTGCCTGTGCACTTTGCCAAAGAGAAAGAAAGTCAAAGACGAAAAGTTTTTAAGTACTAGTGACATCGATTATTATTATTGTTGTAAATTAATACTTATCCTTCACGTTTACCTAATCTCCTACTTTTCCTTGAACCCTTTTTCAAACTGGCTCAACTCTATCTGACCGCCCCGGTTTAATTTTCCGTACAAGACCAAAAGTTTTTAGAACGTGTCGGACCGAGACACGAATACCAGTTAGGGGATGGTAGCATCTCTTCTCTAGTGGCAAGTCTGACGGTGGTGGTTGTGTTTGCGCTCTTCTACCCCTAAAACCTGAAAGGGTTCTCCTGTAGATTAGAGAGCCTGCGGTACAAGTATCTCAGCCTGGGAAGGGAAGATTGGCTTTCTGTCTCTATTAGGTGGTATTTCACCCCCTTGGCTCGTCGTCTTTCAGCCCCACCTTTCTAACATGCGGACACCTTGACTTTGTCTTTATTTGCGGTCGTCTCGAGGTACAGTGGCGTAAACGTGATAATACCAAAAATCAAAGAACTATGAGTCCTTGGACAGGATGATTTTTTTCGTGTATGAAATTCATTTTTCAAGGGTACTCCGGCAGTAGCCCTTGCCCACTTCAAGTAACCAGCTATCAGGTACCTACGTGATACATACCGAAAAGTAATGAAGGGTGGAAGAGAAAGGGTCCCTTTTCCGAGGAGAAAAAAGTTTCCTTTCTTGGAATAGGGACCTCTTTGATTCTACAACCTTCTAACCAGAATGACCTACTCGTGTCACGCCACTGTACCTTCCCTGGTGAACTTCCTTAACAGCAGTCACATTATTTACTCCCAGCATCCACATGGAACTCCGTCATCATTCATCATAATAAAAAGCCACTCGACAGCTCGGCTTTCATTATATATATTATATACACAGGACTCAATTTTCTCCCCTCATTTCTACCCTGTGCGCTATCCAAAGTAAAATACAGTGATCATTGAATCCACGAAGAATTTCTTACGTTTCCATGACTCCTCTGATGACACTTGCATAGGATATGTACTTTTTTATACTTTTTATTTGTAATTAACCAAAAAATTTTTTTACCATTCAACGTCAATCATTAATTAATGATGAAACCCTTTGATATCCTCGATATTAATTTTTTAATTACACAACAATTTCTTCGGTTAAAGTTAGGCCAATTGGAGGGAGTACTGGTTTTTTAATTTGTGGGATCATTAAGATGCTGACATTCAATTCTGACCTTTCACTGAAGGCCCTTGCCGCCGAGGTCCTTCGTCTGCCGCTAATTGAATTACAGGCTATTAGCCATAGTATTTCGAGTTTAATAAGGTTAGCCAAAGAGATATTGCAAAGCGACTGAGGTTAGCCGTTTCGTTCTCGGCTATAATTGCTGAATGTTACAGCCGATACGCTGGTAGTATATCTTGAGGGCACCCCAAGAGTGTTCACCTAGGTAGACGGGGTTGAAAGGTTGGGGTTTTACCAGTAACGGTAGGTATAAGGGTTGCCTACAGGAGAAGGATTGTAACGCGCTCCTAGGTCCAGAGTAATGCCCCCATCCGCGAGAGTTGCGGCCCTCGTTAATTACATCCCTCTCCTACTTCCGTCCGCCCTGCCTCGATCTCATCCGGAAAATCCTAATTTCCACGAGGTTCGCTCCTGAAACCTCCGTGGCTCTGAGATAGCCTAGAATATTTCTAATTTTCACGAAAATTCTCTCTGCCTCCTCACCGTGTCTACTTACCACTATCCCGGATGTCGAGAGCCAAAAGGAACCGGACTCACCTTAGCCCGGAAGTCGCGCACGCGGGTCTCTCTCCTCTTCGTTAGGACCGAAAATCTTGAACTTCCTGTACGGGCTCGTAGTTTTCTCATTAACGCTTTCATGAAACTCTGTCGAGACGCAGCGAACGAAGAGAGAGAAAGAGAGACAGAGGAGAAGAGCGAGACGAGGATACATCAAAATATGGGGAAAAAAACCTGGACTGGAGTAGGAAACCTGAAATAGGCGTGGGGTAGTCTGACCTCATCTGGTGGTGTCATCGATGATCAAAGCTTGGTCTACCGCAGGGTCCTTCGTTGAGGTTCCTGCTCGAGCAGACCAACGTCAGGGATTTTGATGGTGTAATTTCGACATAATTACGATAAGGGTAGAAAAGAAGAAAGCCGTCAGTATTTTTGATTAAAGAACTTCAAACGTTACGTTTTTATGTAAAATTCATGTTCTTATTTCTTCGTCGACGTTCACAAAAGTTTTTTCATTTTCTGTATACCCAGACTTGTCACCTGTGACCGGGTTAAGAATTTGAATGGTTCGTTTTGAAGAATTTCAATATCAGCAAATTTTTAAAAAAGTAAATTTAAATGCATTACTTAACGACTTAACAGTCGGTCGAACGATCACGGATATCGCATGCGATAAGCCATCAGTGTCAGTTTCAGAGATTCGAAAACGTCCACTCGACAGTCACGTAAAACGGGTTGTGATATCGTCCTGCCAGGATGTCCTGTCAGGAGTTCTGTGATCCCCTATCACGAGAGTCATACACGTCAGTACCATACACTGGCACCGGCCGTCAGATAACTCATATCCATCTATATTAATCCACACGGTACAACACTGCCGGATATTAAGCACTGCAGTCCTTAGCTCAAAGCTTCAACTTGTTGAGGGAGCTTTTCGATTCACGCACCATACACAATCCTACACTGTACACCGCCGCGCATATTTACAGAGTGCCTTGATACCAGACATCATTTCAATTATTTAAAAAAAAAACTCTGACTGAATGGAGCTTTGAACGAAGCTTTTTTTTTTACAAAAATTTATCACCGAAGAGACTGATCTTTAGGAATTTCGTAAGGTCAATTTACTTGTTGATCGTTTAAATCATGTCGGAGCTTTTACTCGTCGATTTGCATGCGCTTTATACAGAATCTGTGTCTAGCACATCGAGATTGCAAGCTCTAAAGGATAATCGACGCTTTCGGCTAGCTCGCTAGAGACAACGGCAAACGGGAGCTTATCGTTTCTCAGGGCGGATCGAACCGGCTAATAGGTATCCGCTAATCCCGTCGTACGAGCTTTCGAGCTTATTTGCCAAGGGAGCTTTTGTTGCTGGAAACAGGCGAAGGGCTTACCTGTGATTAACGGGATGCCTTTTACGCATAGGTAGTACCATCCGAGCTCGGTAGGTAGCTACTGTCGCCACTAGAGCTTTTAGCAAGCTCGCGACTCTACCGAGCGGTTTTGAAGCAGTCAATACTTCCGATAGCTGCGGTGACCTTTGCACTTCGATCAGTCGCATAAATTAACCTGTATACACTTTATCTCACCTAGTTTCCAATAAATCAATTAAACCCTAGATCTTTCATGCATGCCAAAAGCTTTCACCTTATCACGATTTCAATTTTCATGATGTATCGTCAATACCAACTGTCGCCTAGTGATAGGACCATAAAAATATTAATCTTTCGTTCCTGGCAAAAATATTGCATTGTCGTTTATCATTTAATTCGTGATGACGTCAGATAATAACAATATTTCCTTACGCAAGCCGTGAAATCGCGTCTGGACCAATTGCACTCGTGACGGCATTATGCTTATTAGAGTTACGAGACAGGGTTGTAATTTCCCAAATGACCAGATAGATATAATATTATACTTGAGTAGAATCATCTGTACTGCGTGTATATATATATCCGGCACGGAATATACGTTCCAAGTAGACGCGAGTACGGGCAATTCGTAGCGAGAAATTCGTGAAGCTAAATAAAACAAATGCGATGCCGTTTCGTGGCGTAGCAGGGTTAACGCGGCGTGTCGAGGCCTCCGGGTCACCATGCGTCTTCATTAGGACTCCAGCCGCGTCTCGCGTATCATCGTGTGTCGTCCATTTTACGGTTATGGTTACGTTACCGTTGAGAACCCGACCAATATACCAGGAACATCAGAATCATCCTTTCTTTCGGTCCATGCTAAAACTATATAGCGGGATGAACATTTAATAATATCATTTACAAAAAAATTGCTACCAGTTCCACCTTTTCTTTTGGGTTTTTTTGATCAGGAATTTTTCATACCTTCAGCGTCTTTGTCCTATTTTGGGTTTCCAGCGAGAGAGAATTAGAGTCTGATATTTTTTTATGAGTTTGTATGCATCCAGTAATGCCTGGATGTGTCACGTCGGGACGCAACTCACGTCCACGTTCGGTTTTGAGAACCGATGTAAAATATTTACGTCTGATTTTCTGATTTCATCCTGAACGGTCCAATTCCGTTACGGCTATATACCGGCTACGTGGACGTTATTTTGACGCCGCTTCGACAAATTGTCAAAGATAAAGTTTATAGCGAACGACTTTTACCCACCTACCTGTTCTGGAAGGAGAAGCGGGATGTTGGCGTGGTTCAATTTTATCTGGTGCACCCGGTATATATATAATGGAAGAAACAAGCTTCACTACCAAAAGGGAATGTCGATGGTAGCAATTGACTTTTGCGTGCTTCTTCCTTCTTTTCGCGTTAGTAATTTTTATTGACCGTAATGGCCTTTAATTGGATCAGGAGTTTTCGATCGATCTCAATCCCAACTAAACTTTTACGATTGGGTTATATACGACGATGTTTTTGAGTTTGGACTTTTTTTGAATTTACCAATTTTTTTGATAACCTTACTCTGAGAGTTCTTACGGAATTCTCATTATTACCCTATTTTCATCCCTCTATCCACCGACTCGTGAATCCAACCCTTAACGAATTCGTCAAGCCGTATTTTCATCCGCGAATAAATAGCGTGCTCGTTCCTGGCGTATTGTCAGGAAAAGGGTCTCCGGTCCGGGGTACCAACCTAGGAAAATCCAACTCGCAGAGGTGGCCGGAGAGTTTGCCATTCCTTCTGGAAAGAAAATTTATGTACGACGGCGAATGCGTAAAGCTCGATTTTACGCGAGATTTAATGCCGATCGAAAACGCGCTCACCAGCAACCAGTTATACGAGCTATGTGTATCTACGAGATACGAATGAGCTTTGGTACCAAGAGTCGCCACAGCTTTCGTTTTTCAGACCAATAATACCTGGAACACGTTAAATTCACGGTTATACCCTCGAATGGGTACGCCAATGGTCCTTAAGACAGAATTACATTTGGACTTAATGTTTCGACGACTTTGCTTTTTGGATTGGACTTTATTTTAGGGTCCCCACCTAACAAGGATGCTCATTAGTGAGGACGTCTGAGAGACTAAAGTTACCCAAGGGTTGATTTGATTTACGGCAATGAAAAATTACCTTCAGGGACCAAAATAAAGTAACACAAAGACGTCATGCGTCTGATTAGAGAAACTACGCTTGGCTCCTTCGAAGGCAGCTACGCAAACATTTGATACGCTATAATGGAGATAAACGAGGTCTGTCTAGTTTTCAAATTAGGTACAGGTTATTGCATCTGGGATCGATGGTAAATTTCGTAATGGCATCGAAAATAAATCGTATTCCCTGTGGAAGCCTTTTTCTTTCTGTGAGAGGTACAGGTAATAATGGCTCATCATTCGAAAGCATTAATCCCTAAATATGGTATAGTATAGTACGTAGAATATGTATATATATATAATACATATATTAGGGAGATACACATTTTTATCATATTCGCACCAATTCAAAATCATACTCGTATAGGGATCCAGCGTGGCTTATGCGGGGAGCAAATGCTTCGCATGTTATAATTCTACAAAATGAAGTTAACCTTTAATGCATACGAGTATTCGTAATATTCAACCTCCAGTTCCCTCCACCCACTTCAACGTACGATCCATCCGAATTTTGGGGGTGTTTGGAATGCTCGACGTACCCCAATTGTACTCGATACGCGTATCCACGTTGTTTCGTATTGGTCGGTATTGGGGTTACTACCCTTGCTCGTACTCAAAATCCAGTTGGGCATCGATACGTGCCAGGGTGTGTGACACTTTTTATTTGTAACATCTGCTTGGAAAGTTAGATTTTCGAAATCTGTGAAATGTGCGTAAAGCGCCTTATTTCCGAAGAATGAAAAAGAAAAATTAGGCTCCCTTTTTTTGGTACAAAGGCGAGTGCGATGGAAATGAAAGTTAAGTTCTATTCGGTAAGAATCGAAATTTTTCTTCGACGGTCATTCGTATATCGGGAAAGGATATATAGGGTGTTGAAAAATACTTTTGACTTTGACTGGCGTGTGTACGAAGGGGTTAAAAGTGAAAATGTTGAAACAAGGGGATGCCACCTTTGCGGCAAAGGTAGTAGTACGGGGTTTGGCATTCACGTGGCAAAGGATAAATTCTCCCTCTAACTGCCCGAGGGTTTCCACCCTCTTATCTCAATTCCGCGGTGGATGCTACTTATCCGTCGAAACCGCACTCGTGCATAGCAATGGCCCTTTGTTTTAGGCTAACATATTGTTCGCAACTGCGGCCACCCTTAAAACCGCCTCCCCTCCCATCCCGAAGTGTAGTTTCCATACCAACATAAGTACTAAACAAGAACATTTGGTTATCCCAGTATTCCGGTATCCTGTAATACTTACAGCTGACTGTACCGGTACCATCAGCAACCCCTATTTCTACGAGAATGACGACCCCCCCGGTTGCCGCGTGTCAGTAGTATCCCACGTGGAAGGATGATACACAATGGACGCACATACAGATAGGGCTGCGTTTTTGGGATCGTAGTGCTGCGCATGCGCGTCGACGAATCGTTCCCCTAAACGCAAAAAGGGAGTGAGGACGGCCTGGGTTCATTCAGATAGGAGAAGGGATGTTTCGACAGAGACTTCGAGGATGTGACGGAGATGAGGGTAGAGAGTCCAACTCCCCCCTTGGTGTTTGTAAGCACTTACCCGCGGCTTATTGTTACCGCGCGCCCTCTTTGTCGGGATTTGTAAAAGCACTCACTGCGTTAATTCCCGGATGCCAGGGCCACTAGGTAGGTACCATCCCTTATACATGATTTCGTTTCGTTTTCACGCCACCTGACGTGCATCTTCAGCCGGTATCGAACTGTTCGATTTTTTGTATTATTTTTTTTATTTTGAAAAAAAAACTTTAACCTCAATTGCACCGACAGTTTCGGAAATCGTATTAGGTTGATGGATTTTTTTTTTTTGATTGTCGAAGATACAAGTTTTTGCTTCGATTATGTTTTATTTCGAACACGTATGAATTTTTTTACTATTTTGATTTTGATATCAAGCTGAGGATCACTTATTGGTTGATACGATATGTATGGAGTCGGGATCACTAGACTGAAAATATTTTCACCAAATTTTTTTCATCATTACTTTCGATTTCATATAACAAAGATTGGGTCTTATGTAGCGAAGCTTTTTCGAGCCTTTTTCTATCTTCGTATATCCAGACTAAAATTACAGACTTTTTTTTTATTCTTTACTATTGGAGCGGTCCTGAAACAGCTTTGGATTTTTTTTTCTTTGACAGGACATGAATAAGGCAATGTTCTGGGGCTGGAATGATTTGGGATTCGATTTATGCTGGATTCTATCTAAAATCATGTATCGGTATTATGATTTTTTTTTTGGAATCTGCAAATAGAGATTTTGATTTATTTTTAATGTCAAACTGATCATTCGTGCAGTTAGACTGTGCAACTGCATTATTTGATGTTCATCGTTTTTTTTTGTCAATATCGACTTTTTATTTGCACTCTACGTGATTTAGCTGTCAATAAGCATCGACATGTGCATTAATAGTATCAATTTTCTCATTTTACTGTTTCCAGATACAATAAACGTTAACGTAGTTCAATTGTATTTTATGACTCTCAAAATTCACGATCCGCTATGCTTTGGAATATTATCAGTATTTCATTACGTTTTTAACGAAATTTAATTTCGTTTCATTTAATCGCACGAATAAATACGTTCTACCACTTGAATATGAAAATTCCAAAACATATTAATAGCAAATACGGCCAATTCTTTATCTTTGACCTTTAATTAAAATTTTCTCTGACTACGAATATCTTACTATTCCATTATTGCCATTAAATGAAGATCACATTTTGTATCATCGTCAGTTTTCAAAGTATCAAGGTCACTATGTTACCGTGAATATGAAACTTGGATAGAGTCGACCTTTCCTGGGTTCGTAACCTTATTGGCTTGAACGTCGATAGTAGGATTCAGGACGGTCAATAAATAAGGGTCGAAGGTCGAGGGCGAAATGCTATACGTCCACGGTCCTGTGTATAATTCCCATTATATTACGGCACTTCGTTATTCACTTCAAGAACGGCTGGACCAGTGGATGCCCTGGTAGTTTGTTAGGTACCTACCCAGATCGCTGGTCCAGGTCTCTTGAATGAAAAAGGAGAAGCGAAACGTGAAGTGCAGGAGGGTGCCGTTGAATAAAGGTCGTATAGAAGAGGATGGAGAAAGAAGTATACAGAGAACACGAGAGAAGGAGAGCGAGAGAGAATTTCGAGAGACAAGGGGGTGCAAATGAGTGGCCGACTGGGTTGACCACATCAGGATCTAGAGCTGCCTTCTGCTGGTGACCGGCGGTCACACACGGTCACGCCAGAGGTATACCTTGACGTACGTAGGTAACCAGAGCACAGAGGGTCGTAGGAAAGGCACACGGGGGTGGTCCAGGGCAGTGGGGTAGAAGAGGGGTAGCTTCAACGACCATGAATCAAGGACCTCTCCACGGCTGTCTAGGATGCCTGAACCAGTCGCCACGCAACCACCACGCAACCACGGAGAAGTCCGCTTGGTTCACTGGTTCCCTGGCTATTTGTGGTACCACTTCCACCTTGGTCTCTGTCTTCCTCTTTGTTTTCCCGTCCACTGCGAAATCCCATGATGGCATTTGCGTCGGTCCTCTTGCCCTGGAACGGTCTTCTGCGGATGGCCAAATCGATCAGTTAGGAAGCGCTGCGGGTGTTATGGCCTTGTAAATGCTTGCAAGGGTCTGGGATACTTCAGCTAGGCAACACCGTTCGAGGCTTGAAATTGGATTTGCAATTGACGGGCAGGGGCAGAGTCAGTTCAACGGGCGATACTGGAACCAAGACCTGGAGAAACGTTAAAGTTACTCTATTCCCTCTGGGTTGCATTTTTATGATGGTGCTTCGCGAAGAATGGTATAGCTGTGAAGTAATTTCAATTGCTTCTATAGGTACCTTAGCAAATAAAAAAAAAGAGCTGTACAGTGGTTTCTGAATGAACTCTGTTTGGATTTCCATATTTAGGACTTGGGTGAGCTTTTGGTGTTGTACGTCATAATAAGGACGTAACCAGGCATTTCTTAGATCGAGGAACATCTAATAACCGGAATTCCTATTACGGCGATTTCGCTTCCAGTAGTGGGGTATGCGTGACCGGTCATAGGAATGGATTCTGCAGGAAGTTAATTGGCGCGATATCGGACTTGGGCCTAGGCAGCATCGATTTAGTGGTGCTAAAGTTGCATTGATGGCTCGAAATAACGACGAGGGAGTTCAGGCAGCTGGCGTCTTCTCCTTGACTGGTTTAATTAAGAGCGTCTCTTCTGGCGCGGATCCTTCGGACAGGTTATGAGTTCAGGGACAGCGAAATGTCTGCTGGGCCAATGGCGGCTCCCCGTTTTCGCCGCTTCCAAGGAGTAAATGCCAGATAATGTGACAGCTTCCCTTATACGCACCAGATCACCGAGTGGAAACGTACGCGTCCACGCACACGACCTGTTCTACGTGTCCAGGTTGACGTCTTCCTCAGCTTCGGGTACCCCAACGAGCAACGTAAATTGAACTGGTCCAGGTCCGGCTTAATACCAACTGAACTATAAGCACCGTCGGTCGACGCGTGGAAACATTGATGAGTTTCTTTTATGGTGTCACTAGTTTCCTGTTACAGTTATGGTCTTATCTATAATCTTGGGCTCGATTTAGATCCTGCAGGACCCATGAGATAATCGCTTACTGGGGGAGAAGGACCAAGGACCTAGCGGGTCGAAGATCAGCATCTAGATAAGCTCGTTTTCAGAAGGTCTAAATGACTTCTAGGATCAAAAGAACCCAAGTGCATCAATCAAGAGCTCCTGGATGATCAAGAATGATGATATATCAATTGTGTCCTGCGATCTCTAAAATCGATCAGATATAAATAAACTCAATGGAGGATGTAAACCAGGATCTATTTGCACTTTCAACTTCAACGGGACCCAACTGCGCTTTCAGCAACGTCATATCTCAGAGCCCATTGAACCAAATCCTGAGCTGTAAACTAAGCTGATAAGCACTTCAGATTTCGCTATTCAAGATCAGGCAATCCTAAGTACCTTTGACCTCGTTCTATTAGCGTCGTTCCAGCGTTACTTACCTCCACTTTCGCGTCCGCATTGTTGCCCAACATCTTTGGTAGGCTCAGGTTCTATTCAATTATGAATCATACAATGGATATGCCAGTATAATGGTAGCCGGTGTATGATGACCTCATGGCTATGCATTTGCATTCAGGAGAAATTCCTATTGGACCATTACGGAAGGGTTTAACAATCTTGCAACTGTTGTACGACTACTTGTAAATCCTACAATCGGATATAAATTTCTGATATCAGAGGAGCATCCAAAGGGATTGAAATTTCTCCCTTGCGGAAAAAGTACTACTTATCAAAAAAACTAGGCACATTGTATATTGGATCGACGATTTAATAAATTAACGTAGAAACTTTAACGCAATACTGAGCCGTAGCAGATGCATCTGTTCTCTCATGAAATATGCCCTGGTCGACGAAAAAGTACAGTCCCGGCGCCGTAATGCGAATCAAGCCCATAAATAGCGTCAGTTCGTTCTTATTAATCCGTAAATTAATTCGCTTAGTCGTAACGGCGTCCTGACTTTAATCTCAGCCGGTAACCGCTCGGTATCGATAAGTTAAAGTTCCCAGGGTGCTAAGAGCAGCCCAGGAGGGACGAGGCCAGAGCAGTCTAAAAGGAGGGTTGAAAGAGGCAGCACCTACTGAGAGAGTGTTGGGTTACTTCTGAAGAAGAGGACAACTAATGTATAAAGCGAGGGATGAAGTGAGACAGTAGAGGAATAGAAAGAGAAAGAAAGAGATGGATATACATTCCGTATATATTTATACAGCGTGGCACGAGTAAGAGAGAGAGAGAGAGAGAGACCGAGTCAGGGAGCTAACAGGGACGGGTCGGAGAGAAATAGAGAGAGAAATTCATACTATAGATAACGCCAGCAATTCATTAGGGCACACCTATAGCTGATAATTGCATTTTCAGGCCATTTTACTAAAACGCCCCGACCCCACGGTCGCCAACACTACTCCTCCCGTAAGGGGCTAACTGCGTTAACCTTTCAGCCACCCCGTGGGGAAGGGCTGCTCTCGCCCCCCCCCCCCCTCGACACTACTACCCCGTGACGCCACGGGTTAATTATCTTCAATGATTTTGAACGCCCGCCTAAACGAATTTCAAATCGGATTTTGTATCCCGTCTACGAAGTCCGTCGCTGGTTGGGATCTTTGATATTATTCAATGAAAAGTTTTAAGGGTAGTTCTTGAAGAGTAAAGGGTTTTCGGGTTTTGACTTATATCGAGATCTATTTTTGGATATATGTTTATCAAAGATATAATTGGATTCGGGTATAATCACCCTTGACCTAACGTGCCCCTAGTGGTTTCGCCAATGTTATCATCCCCTTCTATACCAAATCTCAGCCAAGGGGTAGCTTTACGATAACCCACGACTCGCATAAATAAAACTTTGAATTAAAACTTGGACGCTAAGTTTCTGTCTGGCGACCGCGGAAACCTCCTGGTAGTTTTACTGCACATGGTTTTCTACCTACCCCTATCGCATTTCATACCTCTCGCCCTTAACGTGCCACTGGATTACATTATGAATTATGCGTTCGCCGCGTCTACGGTTATTCACGGAATCGCGGGGCAAACTTGAGACTTCGTGAAATGGTCTGATTGTCTCTGTCGAATTTTTTGCAAAATTTTAATATGTATTTAAATTATTTTTTACGTATAGGGTTTAGGTATTCGTGCTGTAATGTTTATATTTTTAATGCACCATACAGAATTTACTTTTCATTTACGGTTTTTTAACTATGCTATTCTCTTGATTTTCTGGTTGGGTTTCAATTTTGTTGGTGAATTCTGGTTTATAGCAGACGATCTTGTTTCTGGTCATTTTCAATTAACAAATGTGATGCAACTCCATTGACGCTGTTCTGTTGACGATTTAGAAACTTTCCTGCAGATTTTCATAGCAAAATTGCATCGCACAATTTGCCGATAGAAGTTGTGCTCTCAGTACTGGAAACCGTGTAAACGAAGCCCAGCTTCGTTTACAACTGTTTCGAAGTCTGCTGAAATATAGGAACACGTGAAACGTCCCTCTAAAACCACAGCAGACTGCGCCCTATTATTGTCCCCCATAACGATTTTCACGTTAATTCGTCGAAACTTATTCTACGTCAACATTCGAAAACCTGACGATTAGTATTTCCCTGAATTCTCGTTATACAATGGTCTATCTCTCTGAACGGAGTTTCCAGTTTTGTTGTTAAATGTGGTTTTCCCACCGCAATTCGGTATTTCTATATCGCGTACACGTTGCCGCATATCCTTCGTTCGGTTTGAGAATTATTAACCACAATCCTGATTGCCATTCGTTTTAAATCGGCTTACGTTAAATAAGCATACAGAAATATAAAAATCCAGAAAAAAAAATCATTAGATTTATTATCTAATGTCATAATTTTTGCAAATTATTTTTATTATTTTTTATATTATTTCCAGTGCCGTACAAAGAAATCCTCGGGACCCGACCACGTGGCTTAGACGTGAACGAGACGCGAACGAACGGCTTGAGCTCGGCAAAGCGGTGCGGTTTAAAAGTGTCCGTTCCTGATTTGGGGTTCCGAATTTAATTAAAATTAATAATCTCTGAGCTCAGCATCCTATAAACGATTCAGAGGTGAAGCCTTGGAAATCGAGAGTGTACTGTATTTGATTACATTCCAGTCCGTTGATTTTCCAGTGGCACGAAAGCACCGGGAGACCCATCTCCTCCCCTAATTCTCTACATCATCCACAATCATCACTTTCATCCTTTGCACCCTTTCATTTCTACACGTTTTGCATATCCATTGTTTTACTCAGTCTGTCCGTTCGCATCCCTTTATCTACTTGGTTGTAACCTACTTCAATTTCAAGTTGTCCTGAATCCTATCGGAGTTCATTTGATTGCTCCATGTACTTAACTACCCCTCGATATGGGGGTGGGGGGGGGGGCAGTATAACATCAAAAAAACGCCATTGTCTGTAATATTAAACAAAAAATAATTCAAGGGATGACAATTAAATATATTTGAACTGTCTTCAAAAAACCATTTAGCCTTTTCCACTTGGACATTCTGAAACAGCAAACCTGTATTTTGGTGAAATTACACCGGCAAATAGAAAGGAACGTCCTACGAACCCTTATTGTTGAATTACAAGTAATAATACATATCTGCCTTTTTCTTTTTATGTAAAAGTGAACAGATCATTAGAGAAAGAAAATATGGCGATACAAAGGTGGACAGTACGATAATACTAAAATAACAGTACCGAGCTACGAATCATAAGGTTCCACCTCACCGAGCAAGACCTAAGGGTCGTAATGCAAAAAGGACTCGTTCCTAATAGTTTTTTGAAGCGATCAATATCACCGTTCAAATAGGAAATAACAGTGACCCATTATGGATCGATAAAAAGAAATTGACGTTTACCTGAATACCAGATGTTATTGGCGGTCAAAAAAAAAATTGAGCTAATTCAGGTTCTGCCGTTCCAAGCGAACGTTCCCCGTGCGAGAATATAACAATTTAACATTTACAGTGAGTTGTTACCTGAAGAAAAAATTTTTTCTTCATAAACGACCGTACAATCGAGCACTGAAATGGCCCAATTAAAATCCTCAATTATTCATTGCGTAATAACCCATTTTTTTTTGTTTAATCAGTCATTCGGCTTCAGTCGGGCTTTTCCGGCTGGTCTCGTGTCCAAACCCCCGTTGGTTGAAAGCTCACGCAAAACGTTGTGAAGAGGCTCGTAGGCTATGGCAAATAGAAATGATCCTATTATATTCCAGCGGCCATTATGCAGTCAGCGTTTACTGCATCATTAACAAATTACGAGGTGCAATAAAAATGAAATAAACCGGGACGTATAAAAAGATTTACGGCCCGCTACATGCTCCAGGCCTTTCTTGTAGAACCGTCGTCGCCGATAACTTTACTGTCGTGTTGACTACTGCTTCCTATTTCATGTCTTCCAAAAGGAGTTGACGATGGGGACAGGAGCGGAGGGAGTTCGCCGAAGAGAAGAATATCGTGTGCCACGTTAAGGACGTAAACAGAGGTCGTTATCGTCCTTTTTTTTTACACAGCTTGGAATTTCTTCATATTTCTAGACGACATGTATATATCCATTTCCATGAAATATTAAAGCATATCTACTACTCAGCTTTCCTTAATATCTGTTCCAAACGAGAGAATGATAAAGATAAAATATCTAATGTGACTTTGAAGTAGGTGACTGCGAACGCTTGTTTGTTACCGATCGTAAAATTGTACGATATACTTTGAAAAAAAAAAATTTGAATTTTAACATCCCCCAAAGAACAAAATTAACAATGGGATGGAGACTTCTGGGAAATCGTGTGATTACGTATACGCTAAATTTGTTTGAGATGATTTTCCGAGAAACGAATAGCCCTCTTTGTTATACGTCACTGATAATTTTAGAATTTTAAGAACCCGATGTGATAAGAAGTGGAAGATAGAATCTTAATAAATGTATATTAGTGTGCCTAGACATTATATAAAAATCGGTTAATTAGTCGGTACCACCGTATATAAAAGTATGGAGGATTCTAGGGGAGTTAACCCTTTAAGTGAAATTGGTTTGGTATTATGGGAAAGGGGTTGAAGTCGACTGGAAGTTTCGATTGCCTGGACGGCACTTGAATCTCGTGGGAAGAGCAAGGCCGAAACTTTTATGTCAGAGTGTACGTCTGATACCTCAATGAAGGGTCCCAGCCTTCTGTTAACGAAGAGCCGAATGGAGGAAGGCGGTAGATAGACGATGGGGGTAGAAGGTACCAGGAGATATAGCAAGGGAGAGCTAAGCTCTTGAGAATGAGGCGGATGCTGGAAGCCGAAAGAATCAGCTGAAAGGAGGAGGAAGAAGAAGAAAAAGAAAAAAGAAAGGGAAGCTGCCTGGAGTGTACCGTGCTAGCTAGTGGAGGAACTACCTAGATAGCCATACAGTCAGACAGCAAAGTCACCCTTACCAGTCGGCCACCCTGCCAACCAGTCAACGAGCTGGCACTACAGGGCTGGTAGCAGAAGAAAGAAGAAAAAAGATAGTCCAAAGGAAAAAGAAGACTAT
This sequence comes from Calameuta pygmaea, assembly GCA_031762395.1. Taxonomy (NCBI): domain Eukaryota; kingdom Metazoa; phylum Arthropoda; class Insecta; order Hymenoptera; family Cephidae; genus Calameuta; species Calameuta pygmaea. The sequence goes on along the minus strand of JASANN010000300.1, from coordinate 324,273 downwards.
TGAGCCAAAGGCGAAAAGAAAAGGGGAATTCTTTATTTTTAAGCTTTTCTTTTTTTTTATCTTTATTTTTCAATGATTCCATCTTGTTTCTCTTCGTTCTTTACTACCCGGGTGGTCTTTTCGTTTTGTCTCGATGTGTCGTATTTTCTCTGTTCTTTACAAATTGGGTTAATGCACCGTCCAACCCTGTCTCGACGACCCCAGTGCATCGTAGGCCTTGCGACTAAGCTTTCGTATTATTGCGTTATCTTATTATCCGACTAGGAGCTTTGAGAGGTCTTGTCACGTTGATACTAACTGGGTAAGAGTTAAGTACAGAGCGACGTCGACGTCGGGTACCGCGTCTGCGTTCACGTCTATACGACGTCTTTAGTGCAGGACGCCTTAAATTTTGCGCTTCGGAACGGAAGAAGGATTAGTCTCGACGAAACGAAATCTGCTACTTTTGAAATGAAGAAGAACGGGACGTGAATTTTTTTTGTCGAACGAAAAGTGAGGATTAAAAAATTTTCCAAAAATAATACAGCAAGATGTGATATTGTTAAATTTTTATTCGTACCGGAAGTCTGTCTGCTGTATCGATCAAATTTTTTTCTTGCTGAAGGGACTCGATTAAATTTTTTTTATTTTCAAAATGAATAAAAAGCAATTGGAAAAGAATAGTCAATAATATTTTTTAATTAAACTCCAAGCTTGAATTATTGTCGTATCTATTGGCCGAGGGCACTGAGGCAATCAAATTATATTCCCAACGCAATCAATTTTAGGAAAACCTAAAAGGTTTTACAAATAAAAAGTTGTGAGAATTTTTAAGCAAAATATGAATGGGATTCTTGTCAGGTTTGATTCTATCGTCTAACTGTATATCCAGTGCAATTCGAATAAATCAAAATGTCAGAACTGTGATTTATTTCGAAGCCTCTTTGAATATCTGGAAACCTAATACCAACCTTTGCTGACTCAAACAATTTCATTTAGATAACGCGTTCAGGTTTTCCTGAAATTCTCACAGAGTTCGTCCGAATTTGTATTCTGCCCTTAGTAGCTTCTGTATTAAATATTATCATCCTGCTTAGCAACCCGTTAATATAATGTTCAGTCGTAAGGATTCGACTGGTCCCCTGGCTGTTATCAATAATAAATCTTTTAACTGATTAAAAAACGTCATTGATGTACAATCAAGACAAGAACCTCATTACTCGTCTAAAGTTCATTAATAATTTCAAGTTTCTGCTTTCTGGACAGCTGTGCAAGTCTATGAGGTCGACGCATAAAGCTCTCCAGTAGTAATGGAAAGGTCCGCCATAAAGTTCACCACCCATAACTTCTATAGTTGAACCTATGGGCTACCATAGAATAGCCTAATAAAGTCTGGCTGATTATGATTAACACTACTCGGGATTAAAGGACTAATGAAATAAATTCGACAGTTTTCCACTAGTAGAACAAAGCTTGACTACTAGAGGGACTACGGCAGGATCATTCGTTAATTAGAGTTTGTAAAATTCCAAAAAAATTTTTGTACTCATTTTTACATCAAATTTCAAAAAGTACTGTAGTTATCAATGCAGCTAAGAAGGACTTGGATAACCTTGATATAAAAATTTCTGTATCTCATTGTTTAATCATTGTATATTGTTCTATTTGTAATTTGACTAGACTTGACTCGCTTTGATTCATTCTCTCTCCCCCCCCCCCCCCTCTCTCTCTCTCTCTCTCTCTCTCTCTCTCTGCTACAACTCCTACCAAGCAAATAATTCAGTTACCACGCAGTTGTCCGTGGGAGAACACTCTCGACTCCTGGCACGTGTACTTTCCCATTAACGCTAAAAGCATAGCACTTTCGATTATCAGGATGTCGCCTAAAGCGCAAAACTGAAAACGGTTTTGGCTGTCCGACCGCGACAGGAGAGATGAGACAAGTAGTTGTCGTCTCCTGAAAGCTGAAAGAGCTTTAAGTTAGGTTGGATTAGAAGGTAATTGAAACATAAGGCTGCTACCGCTTATGAAAAAATCTTTGAGATCTTTTCTGATGGCGACAGGCACAATTAGTTACACTGAAAATTACATCCCTTGGATATAGATTACCGTTTTTGCTGAAGGCGTTATCCGATCCTTGTGAGCACGTACATACGTACCTTGAAACACTAAAAGGAGCCAAGATTAACTAAGAACCCTTGATATCGTGAACTTTGACCTAGCAACGCCTTAAGTTATTAACGAACAAAATGCCTCTGGTCTCTGCACGTGACTTTGTACGTTTTAGTAGTTTTCCTTTTGATATTCGATACCTAGCTGTTCCCTTTGACTTTTTAAAATCAGTTTTTGGGTTTATTAAATTTTGGAACTTTTCACTTGATTTGGGTTAAAAACACTGTTTTGAGTTTCTTTGAAACGAAACATTTTTGGTATCCAGCTTGCAGAATTAATAACAGATGGAATTTGTAGTATCGATTAATTAGCAAATGAAGTTTTGATCTTCCAAAAAGTTCAGTGCCCCTATTATCGACATCAAATTTTTTTTGGCCTTTTCATAGAACCTGAACAATTTGTACGATTTGCACCCTCGGGTTCGTTGGACGTTCCACGCAACTTTTCTTTTTGTTACTCGCCCATCCAGTTTTTTTTTTTACGTATGGCTTTTCTTTTCATTTATTTTCCAGGTCCATGCTCCTATACGTACGGGTCGCATGGAAGCGGGTTCCTACCTTGTCAGTAACCAGGCAGCTTTTAGGAACTTCAAAGAGTCGAGCGTCTAATTTTCATCTCACTCAGCCTGTAACCTTTCTCACTATTCCTCTCTCGTGCTCCCAGCACGAGCCTGAAAAACTCTGCTTCACCCTTAGCACCCGAGGGTGACTGTCACCCGTAAAACCACGAACTGCTGGACCAGTCTTGGACAGGTTCGTTCAACGACGGAAGAGGCGGTTGCTACCCTATCTTAGGCAACTAACGTGCTTGAGGAAGTCCACAAAGGCCAACTTGGTCTCACGGTGGTCAGCTTGCTTGTCTGCCCCTCATGGACATTGGAAAACCTACTTGGAAAATCTGGCCTTGCTCAAGATCCATCTGAGGTATAAACAAGTATTCCCTAGGGATCTTCGCGCTAGGACCTAGTGAAACCGGTAGTAGACATCCTTGAAAGAGTAACGGATCGATTTTATTTTGAACCAGGATATAACTCTTTAAGAACCCACAAGTACCCTGAAAGGTTGACTCCCGAAGTTATCCACGAATAAGACTCCTTTGGGTGGCTCACAATTGAGATTATAAATATTGATCCTGAATGTCCTTCAGGTTCTCAAGTGTACTAGTCCGGGACGACCTCTCTTATACTCCATTTCTATGCTCTAAGTACCATCAAGAGTGTCCCTTGGGATGGGATCAAAATCTATGAGATAACATGTCTAGTGTTACTCTATCAACTTGATCCACTCCTCGGATAGGTACCGGGACCCAGACTTGGACCAGGGACCTTGATCTGTGGCCATTTCTCCGTCATACTCAATGTTTATGGTATTTCTCAAACTTTGCTTGCTTTGTTTTTGCGTACGATAGAAATTCAGTTGCTCCATACATGAACCCAGATTCCACTAACGAGATAACCGGCGACAGGACTTAACGCACCGGTGCTCCGATTAACTTAACACACCTTGGAAACCCCTCTGGCGCTTTGTCAGCTCATGGAGGTTGGCAATGGCTGTTTACCAAGTACGAGAAAGGGCTTCTGTCTATATATTGGTACCTACTGGTACGTTAATACGACTGCGACTCAAGCCGGCTTAGTCGAAGATTACCCTGGATTTTAGGCCCATCCGTTCCCACGTTTGTCAATTCATCCAACAACTCCGTTCCGCAATTCACTCTACGAATTTTCTTGTCCCGTCTGCTGCTAACTTCACTTCAAACGCGTTCCAGCTTAATTCGTCCAGATACTTCGTTCACGTTACAGTGTGGCTGAGCATCAGTTGTCTATTACTACTGTAACGTTACAGATATTTACTTTTGGGTATCTCAAATATTTCAAAACCTAAATACGTATCTAGGTCGATAACCAATCGATACTTCGTCACTTCTTGCCTTCTTGAATTAAAAAAATGTTACTCCACTTTGTATTCTGACTTCTAGGCATACTTCATGCACCATTGATAACCTCTTATTATCTTTTGTCCTATTGATTGTTAATCGATAATCGAATGATTTATTATATAGTTATAGCTAAGATCCGAGTGTGGGTCTGGTTGACCAAGGAAATTGAAGGTTTACTGGACCAGGGATAGTTAAAGGGAAGTACCTAGGTTCAGTTGGACGTCTTTGAAGATGTCCGTGCAAATTACAGTCTGGGGTCGAGTGCCCTAGAAATGCCGTTCTGCGCGAAGCCTTGTCTGATTGAGTGGATCACTTTAGGATGTCGAGTGCTTTGGATTTCTAGTGTATTTCCTGTAGAATATATATTTTTTTCAAGGTATATGCTACATATATGTATGTTCTATAGAATCGATTGTCCTGCAGATTCTGAGTAATAGATAAAATCAATTTAAATAACTAATTTCAAGAGAGTTACCATCAAATTAAAAAAATAAGAGGGTTCATTGGTGGTCTGATAATTTATTTTATTTATCATATTGTCTTATCAAGACAGATAGAAACAATTAGAAATACTAGATTACCGTATTAATCTGTCCTGCATACCTCGCTCGTAATCAGTTCTGCTGGAGAAGTATCGATAAGAGTATTTTAATCGAGTAGCGTCCCCTCCTGGATTCATTTATCTTCGAACCCCTTCGTTCCTACATTTTCTCGTAATTTCTCGTCTGCCGAGAAATACTGCCAGGCAATGCTATTTCCAGGTGTAACCACGTGGCTAACTTTCATATAAGAATCGTGGGATGATGATTAATATATTTCTCACTTACTCTGATAAAAGTCGAACTGAGTTATTTTTTTAAATTTCTGATATTTCTACAATGCAATTTGCAGTGAAGATTCCAAAAGTATTGTGTCCGTTAGATTTATTAAATCTACAAAGAATAATAATAATGACAACATAATTATTTTATCGAAAAGTATATGTTGTGGCGTGGCACGTCGTCTGATTAATACAGGAGGTACCTACTGCTAAGACCAGAAAGTACCCCTGGGTCAAACTATCTACGCGAAGAGATGACGCGAGCGTCTCTAAGATCCTGAGGGCATCAGGGGGCAGTGGTAGCCTGAAGTCGCGCAACGAGGACTAGGGTGCAGATGAGCTTCCCACATCACGAGGAGACACTGCGATCACCAAAAGAGGCATAGACACCAGGATCAACTTTTTTAGGATCAAGGAGACCAATTCAACATCAGGGGCGAACCTAGCGGATAGGGGATGTCGCAGACGTGATTGGCCAAAGGGGCAGTACCATATTCTTGCGCGCTACTAGAGGGGTCCTTACCGGTGAAGCGTCAGGGTAGGGTCAGTTCGTGCGTAGCCGTATAATTGACAGGAGGTTTTTTTTATTAATTTGTGGAATTAATTAAGTAGAAGAGAGAGAGAGTACGAGAAATTGATGATTGAAACAGGATTTAATAGTGCGATGAAGATTGAGTGACACCTGGAGTCATAATTATGAGCTGTTGGTCAAGATATCGGAAGGATTGATAAGACTGCTGGATCTCGAGGATCCCTTATCTTCTATCACTATGTTATATTTAGTATTTGAAATATATTTCACGGTCTTATACTTATGGCTGTTATTACTGATCAGTCTACACTGATAATTCCTTTGTTATCGTTCAATTAATTTTTTTACCGAATTTGAAAAGGAACCATTGTTCCTTGGTATTACGTTCGTCTGTATTATTTCGAATATTTTCTTTACTTCGAGAAATCGGGATTGTTTGTGGTTTTCTTTTTCTTTTACAGAAGCCTCTGGTCTGGTTTACTTTAGTAACCCCCTTCGATTCTCAATGTTTTTAAGATTTTTAATTCAATGATTGTTTTTTTCCAAATTCACGATCTCATTGCACAAGCTGGTCCAGGGTGTCGATAGGAGACATTGTTTCAGATGGTATTACTTTTTATTATACCTGGTGTCCATTTATTACAGTTTCTTAGATTAATTACAGGGTTTCATTTATTTGTCAACGGCAGGAGAAATTCTCGTTACAATACATATATATATATACTCTCCAGCTACAAGTCTAGCGAGCAGGATATGAAATACAGAACAGTAAAAAAGAAAAGGGATGAGAACCGAAGAAAGAAAGAAAAGACCGAGTGGGATATGAAACGCGGAAAACAGTTAGGTGTGAAACTTTTGATTTACGAGACGCGCTTTGAGTTTCCGTGTATTTGTCCCGAAGTAAAAGTTCTTTCGACGAGAAGGAGGATCTGACACGATTGCTCTATTAGGATCATTCATTATTTCGTTCTAGTGAAAAAAAAAAAATGAAGCGGAAGAAAAGTCGAACGCCTCAACAGGAAAACGTCGGTGCAGTCTTCAGTTCTGACTACTTCTAGAATCCCATAGAAGCCAAATGATATACGCCGTCTGCTTTTTCTCAGCGAGCATTATTGATACTCTGAAAGTTTCGATGTTGTCCGCCATCTTGATAAAAACATATTTGCCAGACTACCCAACTGCAAACACAAGACACCCCCCCCCCCCCCCTGTTTCAAGGGTCTACTCTTACACGCCTACTTTCTATGGTACGTATAAAAACTTCATTGTACGCAACGCTATGCCCAACTTCTATCTTTCCTGTTGCGAAGCTGAACTTCTCAATGCCGACTTCCATTTGTCATTACTTTGCGGTTGGGTATACAGAGTGAAGTGAAACTTTTCCTGAAATGCGCCATTTCCTTTGGATAAAATCGACTAGACTGATGACTCCTGATTCTTTTCCGACCATACAAAACATTGGAAAAACTAATCCACCTCGCAAAGCTGATACCGTGTAAAGTAGTTGAGGTATGATGGAGAAAGTTTTAGGTCAAAGGATAACTGAAACCCGATACGATCAATTTTGAAAAAGTTATTTTCTCTTATTTAATTTTATCCTTTTTCTTTTTCAGTTCGCGAGTGCTAAAACGATGATGGATACCTCAAGAAATCATATAACTGGAAGGACTTTCTGGCTCCTGGCGTCGGTCTTCCTTACCGCAGCAAGTGCCGAGAGCACCGGGACCTTGGAGAAGCTTCACGAAGGTAAAACAGAACCCAGTAAATTCTTACTAAGATTTCGAGTACGAAACTTGTATCGTAAAACCATTCCCTATGGTAGAGATTATTTGTATCACTCAAGTTGCGAATCGCTTACAAATTCGCAACTCGAGTCGCTTTCTGAACGCTGTTTTGCAATGAGACTCAAGAAAATGAGGCTTTTACGGTTATATCCAAGCTCTAGTATTTACTGGTGCGTACCTTGATTTCGTAACTTTATTCAGTACCTGTATACTATATGGGTACAATTAAGAGTATCCAATTTCCATGCTTGTTCACCCAAAAATTTTCGTTATTATATCAAGTTACATAAGAAACCCCAACACGGTTTGGGTTTAAATTTTGGAGTTTCGGTCTCTAAGAATGTTGGACGAATGATAACAGATGTTTGGTAATCAATTAGTTTTGCGATACCGTATGAAGCAATCCATTAATTTCATTTGGACTGGGTTAGTATTAGTGACAGCTAATGATTTTCAGTCCCGGATATCGCGCTTTCATTATCCTAATTTACCATCGCCGTGTGCGTCGAAAGCGGAAAAGCATTAACGACGACCACGTCCTAGCGCCTCGCCCCGTTTAAATCCCTCGGCGAGAACTCAACCGCACCATATGATTTAACCATAAATTCTATCTGCATAACAAGACGAATCCCATGAATAAAGTCATTCGTATAATAATCACGCCTGGCCACACCATAGGACAATATTGCTCGTCTCCTGCGCTTGCTTAGGGTGCAAATTTTTAACGAATACCTTCCGCCATTTCTGGATTAAATTAATTTCCCTTGTTCCGTGTCCTGACGTAATTTGGTGCCAATCACGAAAATAAAAATTTCTATTTATTCCCTTTTTTCGTGTTTAACGCACGAAAAAAAAAAGTCTTTGTCATTTGATCTCTCGGTCGATCAGTCTCAACGACAGTTGATGGGTAATTTGTAAAATGGATTAATCATGGTTGAACAGTTCTGGTAAGTAGGAATGTGTGTTTTCATTGAACGATAGAATTCTATCTGGTGTCTTCATATTTTATATCGCTACAGATAACAGAATATCTAAACCGGCCTTCCTGTCGATAGGTAGTCTTGGGTCTTTGTCACTCTCTCTCTCTCTCTCTCTCTCTCTCTCTCTCTCTCTCTCTCTCTCTCTCTCTCTCTCTCTCTCTCTCTCT
>JASANN010000300.1:297803-311172 GCA_031762395.1 Calameuta pygmaea | reverse complement strand
GAACTATACAAGCACTATACAAGCGAGAACTGTCTATGCCGTATCGAAACGCGGCTATAAAAACTATCAACAGATAGGACGGGAGCGCGAGCCGATTCGTGACACCTCGGTCGGTGCCCCGAGACAGACTAATTTTGACAACAGCCACATTTGGGAACTAATCATTCTGATTGGTCGAGGTCCTTATAGCCGATAACTCTTCCTTTTCTTCGAGTCGTCCCTTTAAACCAAATCGAGAGCGTTCTTTAACGAACCAGTACGTAACATAACTGGAGATCCTCCACGGCCGCTTCCCCAGGACATCGGACGACAGCTGGGTACCACATCCATAACTTGGGCAGGAGGTTCCTCCCCTGCCCTTAACTTTACCCAAATCGTAACCTCCGCCCGCTCTACAGCCCTTTGCCCATCTCCAGCGCGGCGCCGGAATTTCACCTGGGCTTCTGCCGGTCCGTGGCGACGTCTCCGTCGGTTCCTCTACTCTTCTCTTCTGCCGGGCAACTCGGTATGTCGAGAGTATCTCCCCTCGGCAGATTCGAGCACCTCGACCTCCACTAAACTATAATGAAATCATCCGAGAGCATTGGCAAAACTGCACTAACCAACCCGAGAGCTTAGTTCCTCACCAGGGTGGCGACCCGAAGGGAGCCAGAAACGAGAACGTTATCTTTATCGGTAGCCGGAGTCGCCTTGTGACCTTGATTCGAAAAATCACCTCACAGTATATACATATATGATGTATATACGTATTGAAGCGAGCACCAACTATAACCACTCGTAATGCAGTTAATGACCGGAAACATTGAACGATCAACTGCGTAATTAGAGACTGCAGTTAACAATTGAACCGTGTTCGTTCTAAAATTTTGAAAATATTCTAACAGTTACTAAAATAAGTCCTGCCCGAAATTCAATGAAAAATCGAGAAAAAAATCTTGCATCGTACGATTGAATCGTTGGACCGAACGTGGGTGTAAATAAATTTTATTTTGTGAGAATAACGTGTTGAGCTACTGTGTCTGTAAAAAAGATCGCTTATCGATTGATTCGTATTCGATCTTTATGACGTGTGGTTGAGCCGAGTAGCTTTATTGTCGAATGCACCCAAGCGCCATAACGGAAACAGTTATTACAAGACATTGCCTCGTACGTGCGAACGAGCTTGAAATCCGAAACTGTAGTACTTGTGTACATTGTTACTTTTAGTACGTTCTGGTCTGTCTTGTTATGCAGTAGTAACTACCCTTTTCGTGTCTGGCTATTTCAGAGCTTTTTCTACTGAAGTCCCAACCGGTATTACGTATATAGACGAAGACTATGATCTTTTGCGAGAAAAATTTCAATTCCTGTAGAAGATGTATAGGTGTGTATATATGCATTTGAATTGCAGTTTTATAATGTAATAGAATTATAGCTGTGATTTCCTATACCTTATTAAACAGTAATAATACAGCGGATCGATAAACGAAATTTATCAATAAGTCTCAAAAACTGAGCCCTTGGAAACGTAGTTAATTGGATCGAAAATCTTTGGCCAATCGAAAAAGAAAGATTCGGGTAAATGTTTGTGGTGATTTTTTTTTTAATAGAACCGAAACCAAAATCGATCGATATCTTTTCGTTTTTATTTGTCTCTATAAGGACGCTTATAAGGGATGAGACAGTTCGTTGTATCAGCAGCTGATCCCTTCAAGGTGTGTGTGTGCGTGTATAGGGAATCAGGTACATAGGACAAGCCCAACCTTCAATGACGAAGTTTAATACGGCCGGATGACCGTGAGAGGGTTGGTTGGGGGTCTTCGGTGTCGATATAATCGAGAGGTTTGCTCGTCATCAAAGTGCCCTGGGCGTCGCGACGAGCAGCCCTCGTTAAGGCAAAAACGCGCGAGATGATGGATGGATGCTAAATTGCATTAATTAAATCCAGCGTGACACCCTCGGCCAGCTTGGTATCAGTCGGCGGTGATGCTTGGGACGCGATCGAGGCGTGAGGTATTTAACGGGGTGTGGGACACTTTGATCATCACAAACTGCCGTGTCTCTTTAACCATCCACCTATTCACCCACCCACTGACCCACCCTGTCTACCTAGAGAGAAACCCACCTGGCTGCCTGGTTACCTTGTACTTCAGCAGCTGATCGTGTTACTCTGACGTTCAGTGAACCTGGACCAAACGTTGGGACTCTTAATATTCGTGTCTATGTGGGGACGTAAAAATAGATTTGGGTTCATAAAGGTACTTCTTTTTGCATATCATTATGATTCTAAATAAGATTATTTGTGGTTTTCACAGACTTCGACTTTTTGGTTGGGTACCAGCTCATTTGGGGGACTACTTTACACTGTAACGCCTTACAGGTTGACCCTTCGATCCGGAAGCGGTCGTACGATCTTCGGCCGGCTGGTATTTCTAGTGATTCTCTTTGTCTGTCTCTTGGAACAAAGCTTACGCGGATTGCAGTTTTCTTTAGACTAAAGAAAAGGACCAAGATGGGTATCAGGGTGGTTCTTTTTGATTCTGTAAATTTAACGTTTCTTTGACGTCTTAGCGTGCCTATATGTGATTCTTGGCAATGGAAACTTAAGCCGATTGTATGGAGTAAACGAATGACGTATCGGATCGCGGCCCTTAGTGAGGTAGAAAATAGCTATGGCTTCTCAAATATTAAGTTCGTCTTACTGAAACTCCGATCACGATAATATTAGGGGTGCGAGGGTAGTTAGCGAAATTTCGCATCGGTAGGGGTTAAATTCATTATGAATTTTGACAGAGTTTAAAATAAAAAATGTGAAGTTCGTTACCATATGAAACTATCGGATTCAGTCGATTCTCCATGGTGTTTATAGAATAATGCACATACGTAATACTTTTTTATAATAATTTTCCTAAAGAGTTACAGCGTGTTTTTCTTTCGATTGTAAAATTAGTAGAAGCTGTAGCTGACTATTGAAATTTTTTTTTGATAGCTTCAGGCGTGGCTTAATTAAGTCTATGTTAAATTACTTTGGGCTCTTTTATAATGTGGCAAAATTAAATAGCGGCTTGTGACAAAAAGTTCAAACAATCTGCTTCACTAATCCGTTTCACGGTGAAAGGGATGCTTCGCGCTGTACATATAGGTATACTAAAAATTTGAAAGTATAAATCTTCGAGAGAACCAGAGGATGCTGTTGATCTTTTTCAATGATAAATATTTTTCGATTCGCTTAAGGGGGGGAATAGAGAGGGTTGAAATTATCCCTTCTTATGACATATAAGTACTCGGGATCCGCCTTGCACCCCTCATCTATCATTTTCAACGAGGATATCTTTACTATTGCCAGCACGGCCACCTTGAACGGGCTAAACCCAAAATAACCGAAAGTGCAATGATAAAGTACTTGTAGTACAATAAAAAAAATTTTCCGAGTATGATTCAATTAATATTATTTTATAAAGATTTAGCCTCTAATTTTTTGTGGATAATTGTATTTTTTAAAATATATTTTTATCTCTTCGTCTATTATAATGCGGCTTGAAATGGGTTATCAGTATTGAGGGTGAATTGAGAATGGAAAAGACACAAGGGTTGTTTTCACTTAGACGTAAAAGGGTGATGAAATGGCATCCTCATGCAATTCAAAATAATTCCAACTGAATTCAAGAGGTCTGAGGTCTCTTTACCTTCAACCCACTAGTCTCCACACGAACTGTAAACTGGCTCCTTAGAAAAGCCGTGCGAGATTTTCTTCCTTTGTTCTAATATTCTTATGACTTCCTTTCCACAATGAACAACAAAGGAAGTGTTCACTGTCCCGTAGAAAGCCAGTAACAAAACTGTATCTGGACTTTGTACTTTCTCGGATGCTGTACATAACTTCATCCCCTTACCACATCTTATTCAACTACAAGAGGGGTTTCGCATTAGCATATCGACTTATTCATATCCGCTTGACTCCATCTTGCAATCCCCTTAAAGAAGAAGAAAAGAAAAAAAAAGAAAAAATACTGCACCTACATAATACATAACACAGAGAAAAAACAAAAAATGGAACAATGTGAAAATTGAAAAATATTAATTTATTACTATTTTAGTTAAACTTTTATCGGTAAACCAAGAATTGTATTTTTTTTAATAATTATAAATTATTCATTTAATTAATTTACCAGCTTTTTCAAAGTTGTCAAAATATTCACCCTTATGAACCCATTGGCGTATAGCGCAGGAGAGTGGTGCACTTGGTAGTAGTCGAGAATTTGGATTGGACGGTATACGTGGATTATATAGTCCGTGAAGCGAGTTCAGGCGTCGGATGCGGAAACAGCCGAGAATAGCCGAGCTGTTCCGAAGCGGCCTCAACGCGGCAAGCCATGAAAGAGGGTAACAGTTCTGCCGCGGCCTCCCGAAGTGGAGGATCGTTTCGTGCTGTGCTGCGGAATTATCCAAAATAAACGCGTGTCATCCTCAAGCAATGTCTCGATAGTCGCCCTCACATGATCTTAACAATAAATATAATAAATGCGTGTAACATAACTAAAGTATCGAGTCCAAAATACAGATGAAGATCATCCACCATAAAAAATTCGACGATGTACATTCGATAGAAGTCATTTGGTGATTATCAAAAATAATCAAAGCGTCGATCAAGCTCGTGAACCAAATGTGACATTACGCGTCGGGTTCCTTCCTTTATATTTAGTTGCCGTCGATTTTCTAATTTACTATAAACCAAAAAATTCAATGACACGGTCGTCAAGATTTTTGTCACGTTTACATGTTACATTTCGTCTGGATTTATTTGTCAATTTGCACGGTGTTCCGAATGGGATATGAAACGGTGACGCAATGATCCTTTGTGACTAGGAAAAGTGGTAACGTACCGTGTGCATTATACTATACTTGTTGTGAATAAACAGTGATATCGATAGTGGCCTGATAAGAAATAGTTAAACATTGACAGAAGATAAACTCTGTACAGAAAAGTACCCTGGACGTTTGAGCATTCGATCTGCATCATTTAACCAGAACTTGAAGAACGGTGGATTTTCGTTGAAGGAAAAAGAAAGAAAAGAAAAAAAGAAAGAACATCAAGAATTTTTGTTCCATTGCTCAGAAGGAGGAAGCCCGAGTCTTTCCTGTTCACAGGGAATTTTTTTCCTTCTCCTTTATTTCTATCTCTCATTCTTTTTTCTCACGGATTTTACCTGCCACCAGAATTCCTTTGTTCCATCGAAAGACCTAGTGCAGCCGGGTTTATACCTGGCGAACCGGACGAAGCGCTTTAAACCGGTGAATGTCGGTCTGCTCGCATTGCTCGAGAGGGCAACAACCACGCCACAAGAAAATTCAAGGCCAAATTGTCTAGAGCTGTGACCAGTCTGTTTCGTGCGTGAATAAATCATTACGAGTCAAGAGCATCCTACGTTTCTTCACGTGGACAAAGAGCGAAAAGCCTGAGGACAGAAAATGAAGTAAAAGGGAAAAATTGCTCAAACGGTCTAACAAAAAATTGATCCGAGGCTCATTTTGGCTATCGGCACAGTCTCGTGCAGCTTTGTCGTTGTCGAAGACGATTTGCTTCTACCTGGATATTCTTGAATGTGTTGCGAAGGGTCGAGCAAAATGCGTCGAAAATTACCGGATGTGATGGTGCTTGTGAAGGCAGCTGTTCTGGCAGCTGTTCTCTGCCAGCTTGAAGTCCTGGCGAATAGACCGGCAGGAGCTCATGCAGGACACGCATACTTCGAACAACCCTGCTGCGGGCGTTCTCATCTGCGTCATCATAAAGGTTAAGATTGTCAATGATTTTTTTGACTTTTTAAAAAAATTTTCTAATAAAACCCAAAAAAAATTCAATCCCTCGTGACATGAATACATTCACATGTGGTAAAACGCGAATTTTTATAAATCAACATTTATTTTCAACCCACTCAATTTTTCTAATCTACATTTATCTGTCTCTGATAAACGTGGATAGACCATGTGGGTAGCTGAAATAATGATTTTTAATAGAACTTTGTAATTTTCAAAATTCACCATCAAACACTATCTAATACGAAACGTATACTTTTGGTCTAATTCTAATTTCTCACATCTGCACTGTACGATCGTTCAAATTTTCGAGATGCTTATTTAATTCATCAATGGGATTGTACACGGAAATATTTTCATATATGCAATGATAATACAGCTATGTGAAAAGTACTTTCAAAAACCCATTGGCATACATCACCAATATTATCTTCGTGCCGCCACACGATATTACTGGGGTTTAGATGCTGGGACTGACTTCATTATGGTGCCGAGGGAGAGCAGCGTCGAATGGAATGTGGAATGGCTGGTGTGTGTGGATGCTGAGAGATGTGGCCCGCGTTGTTCCTATGGACCTTTTCTCACTCCGTTCCTTTACTCTGCGCTCACCGGGTATATCTCACTGGTAGGATCTCTCAGTACCAATTTCCAGCATACCTATTCCACGTTATATCAACAATGTACATTGAATTTAGTACGTTGGCGAGAATAGACAGAGAATGAGAAAGCACACTAGATCTTTACAGTCACGAAACACACTCGTCAATTGTCTTTCTTAACTAGGTGCTTCGAATAAGGGAAATATGCTGAAAGATTGTTTCGCTTAGTTTGCCTTCCGGCTTCGTTGAATCGTTTTGCTTTTAAAAGTAGATGGAGCCATTAGGGATCTGACGGAAAAATTTATAAGAGGGAGGCGCGTAACGTCCATAATTTCTTTTATTGCATAATGTTGAAGATTTTTGTGGATTTCACGGAATTTTCGGTATATTTTAAATTTGTTTCTTTGTCTTATAATTTTTATTATTGCTCCCTAATATACCATATTTGGTATGTGAAACCGAGTGTATCTGCAGTATTATAGGAGGATGATCAATCGTAAGCCCTCGTATCGGATCTCTGGTAACTAACCAAACGGATATTAATTCCGACGCGCTTCTCAAACCGATCCATTAATCCAATTTGCGAGCATATATACACGCGCAGTTCTCCATGAAATACAGTTGGAATCGCTGTCGATACACAGGAAATTATTTGGGAATTTCTGAATAGATCAAGACCAGATTGATTTTTATATATTAAATTTTTCTCTCTTTCACCTCGTACGCCAATTTGTTTCCCTTCGCACTTTATATCATTTTTTTTTTTAAATATTTTCTATAAAACCCTTTTTCTACATTTTATACCTCCTTTAGTCTTTAGTCAACATCACACAAGTTCACGTGCACACGAAGTGCAAATAATCTCGAAGAGAAATACATTCTGAACATTTTAAACCTCTTCTTTCAACACTCCCCCGTCTTTGACTACCACAGCTAAATAAACAGCGGAAATGACGTTCCCCAATGAGCAGATACTCCATACGCGTCTGCGATTTGTGCGACAGTCTTTCTTAAAAAAAAACCAAATTATTTTTTATCACAAAACAATTTAACGCCTCTCCTCTCTGTGAGAATCCTCAAAGGATATCGGCGGACCCACGTGAATCCTTAATTCGGCCATAAACCGACATTGAGACTCTGGAGTGAAATCTTCAAGTGACGTTTGCCTGGAAGGAGTCACAGTTTCCGGCCTGATCCGACGGTCCCTCCAAATGAGAAAGGGACAGAAATTGTGGACCAAGAGACTAAAGTCAGGATACTCGAGGAGGGAAGAGTTGGCTAGGAAAAGAAATAGAGAAAAGAAACCATAAGTAGGAGAGACCCAGCAGACGTACCTCGAGAGGGCAGCGGTCTCTCCCCTCTTTGTTCAGAGACCTAAAGATTCCAAGATTAAAAAGAACGAGAGGGAAACACAAGGGATGCTTGTCCCTCGTGACTTCACTTTCTCCCTCTGCCATATTTTCTTCTTTCCCCACTTTCCACGTTCGACGTCCTCTGACATTTTCCACAAGACATACTAATGACCGGAGTGCACGCTGACGTCACACCGTATGTGAAAACCGGTACTGCACTTATGTGAATATCTGGCAATCTGACTCCATTCATTTGCCATTGACTCGTCCCATGCTGATTTCTATGGGCATCGAGGACTTTGACATCTGCTACGAGATTGGCAGTCACCTTCGCCGATAATAGCACGAGATGAGGGTTGGTGGCTTAGGTTAGGTAACCCATAAATCTGTTCCGCTGATTTTGAATTACCCTGTAGAAACATCGAACTAATCCTGTTGGTTGACAGTGATTCAAGCGGTTTGTCATTTGCGTCACAGCATGCTAAACGTAGGCGACATACCAATTGCTTAAGGGTACTTGGTATCGATTGTTTAGACAGTGGTAAATTATTTTATTAATTAAAAATGTATGTGGTACGTTAAACTTAAAAAATTCATTTTCAATACAAGTTCGATAGCAATGGTATAACAGTATGATGTAAGATCACCATTTTGATCACTGTACCGTCGTTTGCGCATATTGCCAGTAGCAATTATTTCATTAATTACTTCCGTCGTGTATATTCGATTTTGTAAAAACATGTATATATTATAGAAAGCCTTAATACAGGTTCTCTCGTTCACGAGCGATTATCCTGGAAATAGGGTAATAATAGTAATATAATAATAATAATAACAGTACCAGGCGACTCGTCTCCTAAAGAGACGGAAACGCCGCGTTTCCATTTATAAACGTGTCAGCGCTCAGCAAACATAGAAACACCGAAAGGGGAAGCTCGATGCTTTTTCGGCATCGAAAATCCGTCCCGACGTCGATGGACGCCTCCCTGATGCACGCATTGACTCGTATCATTATATATATATCACTGCACGCGTAATAACGTAAAATGAACTCGCTTAAGGAGACGAAGATCATCTCTGTCTTTCTTGACTGTTTGGCTGTTATAAAAGTTAAATGAAAAAGGTGCTAATGCCTACGCGAGGAAGTCGCCTATAGAGGCGATAGTCTGTTTTATGTCCCAGTAGGGTTACTACTCGTCGACTCATTCTCGCTGCGAGAGAGTGGGAGATTGGGATAAGGGGGGAGAGGGTGGGAGGGAGGGAGGGAGGGAGAGAGAGAGAGAGAGAGAGAATCAGAGAGTTTTCTAAGCATTCTCAGTAACCGTGGAATTCGCAAGAGGCGTCGCGACGCTTTGTGCAGACGTGTATTCTCGTAGCGGTAGGGTCTCGTCGTAGACGCTTTACTGGAAAAGGATAATGAGACCGTAATGCTCCGCTGAGATATCCCGAAGCCTGAACGTTTAATGGAAGAAAATGGTCCCATAACGAAATGACTTTTTCATAGCCGCAAAAGTTCAGTCGTTCCTTTGCGCTTTGCTCGAATTTCGTTTTAGACATTTTTTTTCTCGATTTTTTAGTAAAATTTTGCGAAATTTTCATCAGGGTTGATTTTGAACTTTCTTTGTAGATTATGCGTGTTGGTCAGTAATTATGCATAATATAATTGCTCTGTTTATTATTTTTGTCGTTCATTACTATTCTCGTAACGTCGCTACGATTCTTCCGCTTGGACTTATCGCGCATGGAAACGGGCCTTCATAATCCTAGGGTACACAATACCCAGACGGCTAATTGCTTGGGCTGTATCAATAAGCACGCGTATAAACGCTTATCCGAAAGTTTCGGGGAACGTTAGCAAATAGAGGGTTAGTCACCTAATCGCGCCT
Organism: Calameuta pygmaea; assembly: GCA_031762395.1. Taxonomy (NCBI): domain Eukaryota; kingdom Metazoa; phylum Arthropoda; class Insecta; order Hymenoptera; family Cephidae; genus Calameuta; species Calameuta pygmaea. Next base: position 301,542 of record JASANN010000300.1, on the reverse strand, counting down.
CCTCGTATTTTCATCCGTTCGGGATACCTCGAGTTTGTTTTCGTGCCTTTTCGTTCGTTGCGAAAGTTTAGGAGACAGACGGATTCCTTGTCCACAGTCTTATACGTTTGTTCCACGGTACTAGAGAGGTTAGGACATAGATACACCCATCTACCCTCTTTCTCGTAAAGCTACCCCTGGCTGTGCCCCTGTCACTACCTCTGGCAACGCCGAATGAAATCCTGGGGGGTTGTACATTCACTCTTCGGCGAAGGGTAGGTTTTCCACGTATACCAAAGTTATCTTGGAACCAACCCCTACTACCCTTTGGTACAAGGCAATGCTATCTACCCGCAGCGAAATGCATATCTTTTTTTTCTCCTAACCAAGGAGGAAATTGAATCTCGCTTTATCTGAAATGACGATGGCGTTTTTGGTTGTTGAAGGAAAAAAAATATATTTGAAGAGCGTCACGTTATCTTCGTCCGTAAAGCAACCTGCTTGATGAAATTGAATTGATTTTTGAGAATATTGACAGAAACTTAAAATCGAATTTTGGGGGGGAATTGGTATTGAATTTTCATTAATTCCTTACGTCAGTTTCATTAGGGTCTGCGCTGTAAAGTAAAAGTCATGGGAGTCATGTGGTTGATGTAGGTCAGGCACCACGTGGTCATCACATGCTTTCTCTTGGAGTCTGCTATTAAATTGGTGAACCATAATTTCTTGATGGCTCAATTAAGAGGAAGATCGGTCTTTGTCGTTTATTTAATTACGGCTATGGTTTTAACTTATTATTATGAATATTGGAATTTTATTGAATAGAAAATTAATGCCGATTACTTTATTACGGTTAAAAGTCATTATAGACTTTTTACTTTACCATTTGTCTCGCGTATCACTTGCAACTGACTGCTATCGATTTTTCTCCGCTCACGTGCGTCCTAGGGAATTTATTTTAAGAATACGGCAGTTACCACGTATTCTACGGTTGAAGTGTAACTAGAGGCAGAAGAAGTTTTCGTCGAGGGTAACAATTTTATTGAAATTTCATGAGCCACGTTTCCGCAACGTTTTATAACCCGCCTAGCGTTTTCCAAGCTGCGTAAATCAGACGCGTGCGTGTTCTTCGGTTTGCATGCAGGTATTCGGCTCCTTTGGAATTCTCAACTACCGTGCCAATACCCGTACAATTTCAGATTGGACCTTACAAGTCGAAAAAGATATTCCTACTATTGCAGTATAAAAGTTTGCAAAATTCAGACTCAAAATTATCGCCCACACTTCTAGACGTATTTTTCACATGGGTCACTAATCCTTATACCTGGGGAATTTGAAAATTCTTAGTAACGCATATTTTGAAAAAAAATTACCTAGTTATTCATCCTTTATACCTGAGCGTCCCTGCCTACCTACCTACCTGCCCAGGTTCTTGCTGACAGAGTAACTAAAAACCCATGGGCTCTTAAAGAAGGGTACTGGAATCGTGAGGAGAAGGTATGCACAGTATCTGAGGGTGATTACCGAAAGAGAACAAAGGGTAATTTGAAGTTGGTTGGCCGTCCTGGCTTGAAAACGTCGCTGCGCCAGGAAAGAATTGCTATAACCGTTGATTCGCTTGTAATAGTCGACAGGACCGGTTAATGCTTTGTAATGGTCGACCAAGGGGTCGAGAATCACCCCTCGTAACTACCTGTACCAACGTAACAAGACCGCATGGCTCCATGAAATCTCATGGGTTTATACCTATATCTGTTTGGTACGCTAAGAAGCGGAAGCTCGCGTTTCGTCAAGTTTGCAATGGCGAATTGCAGTTGGTAAAAGTTATTGAAGTTTAACAAAGATATTCGAGGGTCACCTGTTATTTTCTACCCTTACCATTAACCGTGAAATGTATCTAATCGTACTGTACCTCGGTTAGTTCAGATCAGAACCAGGGTCGGTACAGTCGTCGAGAGTGACGGAGGTTGAATGAGAAAAAAATACAAAAAAATAAAATGGTCGCACATGCCGCCGGCGAGAAAATTGCAGCAGGCTGCAGCCAGTCAGCAGTTGCAACACTGCATTTCTTAATTGTTTCCTAACAAGAGAAGTTGCCACTTGGCACCATTTGTTGGCCTGGCCTCACCTTCTTCATTCCAGCCACGACACTCCATGTCGTTAGTATCATCTCTTAGTTGTAACTCGAACCACCGTTACCTACATTATCGACGGAGCTACAATTCTCGAATGATTCTTTGCCACTCCCGTAGGAAGTTTCGCCACGTTAACATGTGATTAGAACGAGTATGCATAGTAACGAGTGGATTTTACATGTTTGCCAATGTTGAGGAAGAAAATTTTCAAATCACGTACCAACGAATTAACAAACCAACTGAAGTTTGCTGCTGGTTCACTGAGATCTGAGGTGAAATTATGTATGAATCCATATGGCCTAACTGAATCCTGGTCCGACACCTTTTATTTCCCGTTCCTGCGGTGGCATTTGTGGCTCTTTTAAAGGACCGGCTACTGGGAGTTTCCGGGCTTTCGGTTTTACACCGGATATTCCATCCGGAACCCGTGGTTATTTGGATCCTCCTGGGAGTGGTTGAATGTTACCATTTTACAGTGGGATCTAGCGTGGAAATTGTTACCGAGAAGAATCCTGGGAATTGCCAGGAGATAGGTGGAAAAGACGTTTTTGACTTTTATGACTTTTTGAAACTTGACAAAGAAAATCAATGGCGAACTGAAGAACGATTACAAAATTTTAATGACATGGTTTTTTTTATTGAATTCTATTTTACTATTTTAAATTCAAAAATATATATATATGCTGAACGGCACCTGGTCTGGGTAAGGGTTGACGATCTTTCGTTCTACGAACAGTCTATATGATTCACTTACGAATGTACATTCTTATATTTACCTACACGTTTGCAAGGCTGCAACCGTAAAACCGGTTTAACTCGCCTCCACATTCCTTCATTCATTCTTCTCTCCTTCACTGCTTTCATCTAACTTTTTTTCCCACCTTATTTTCTCTCCCCATAGTTTTACTTTACGTTTTCACTATCCTCTTCCTGACGGAGCCACCTACGCTCGCGTCATCGTGCCGGAAGGTGGGCGCGGATACCGATTCGATTTCCGTCTTTACCAAAACTCTTTTTCCGCTCGGTTAATCTCGACCTCGGAATTCATCGGCCATTGAAAGCTTCTGGTACTTGCTTTTTTTCTCTCATTTTTACTTGCTCTTTCGAAAAAGTACTTCTATTTTATTTTTGCATCGTACACTCGCATTTTTCACAGTAGTAATTATGCATAGGCAGAACCTGTGTAAAGTTAGCCCAGCACTTTTCAAATTTTCTAATTTTGAAAATTGTGCTGAATTGTGCTACATTTGTGCTAACTTGTGCCGTTAACCCGAAGTCGATAACTTTAAACGTTTTCGAAAAAATTGAAAAATTGTTGTGGTAATTCTTCGTTTGTGCTACTCCATAATAGCCGTGAAAATCAGAATTTCAAAAAACTAAATGTTGTGCTGTGTTGTGCTAGGAGAGTACAACAAGTTTCCCTTATGACAAAACCTTCTCAGAGCAACCCTTCACGGTATTCCGCGAGGGTTGCATTTTTGCATTACTCCGAAACTGTGAAAACCAGATTTTTGAAAAACTAAATGTTGTGCTGTGTTGTGCTAGGCCAGCACAGCAAGTTTCCCTTATGACAAAACCTTCTCAGAGCAACCCTTCACGGTATTCCGTGAGGGTTGCATTTTTGC
>JASANN010000300.1:272882-297703 GCA_031762395.1 Calameuta pygmaea | reverse complement strand
CATTTTTGCGTTACTCCGAAACCGTGAAAACCAGATTTTTGAAAAACTAAATGTTGTGCTGTGTTGCGCTAGGCGAGGACGACAAGTTTCCCTTATGACAAAACCTTCTCAGAGTAACCCTTCACGGAATACCGTGACCCATAGGACGATACATATTTGTGTTCAATGAAACACGACATAAGGTCAGTAAAACTTAAACTTCCGGTTTGAAACTAAATTTACGAGAATTTCATGTAAAAACGGAATACTTTTATTATCCAATGTCTTTTATGTTCATCTACCTCCCATATTACTTGCTGATGCTCCTACCACGATCGTTCACCAGGATGTCTCGATCGCTATCCTGACGAATCTTCGGTGCTTCATCAAGTTGGCTGCTTCCAGTGCGCGCTTTACGATCCACTTTTACGCGGATGGAACTTAATTTGCATTGCTGGAAAACAGTGGACTTTCAGAATCGTAGTAACGTACTAGACGGTACATGGCGTCGGATTCTACGTATGTTATTCGTTAAATTAAAATTTCATTAACCCTTTATTTTTTTATTTTTTTCATCTTCCTCGTCATTTCCTCTCCTTTTATCTCTATCGTTATCTCCGTCATTGGTAATTCCTGGAGAGTTAAGTCGGTAATTGGAAATTTTTCAAGGCACTCATCTACGCGTGGTTAACGGACCCGAAGTGGAAAATAAACCGGAGGGCCAGACCGCAAAACTTGGAGATTACTTCGTTTTCCGCGCTGTTTACCAGAATTCATAAAACTATTTCACGCGAGATTCGTGAGTCTCGGGTTTTAGGGTTGGTAGTCAGAAACTAGGAAATGTTGTTATATGAGTAAATGAGTATATATGTATATATTTTGGAGGACACCACTTTTTGCTGGACTTTTGACTTTTCTTTTTATTTTCACCTGCACCGATACACGTGCTTAGATATGTCTTCTGTACAAGTATAAAGATTAATCCTTCTACGGTCTGACAGTGAGAATCTTCAATGGTGTAAATACCAGATTTAATTAAATAACAAATAATTTCCTAAGATCTCCTCTAGCACGCAGGTTCTTGGCATAAGTGTTCTCGCTGTCGAGAGACTTCCTAGTACTACTTCCGCCTATTATCTTGCGATGTACGAGAGAGGTTTTAGGTTTAGGAGTGCTTAGAGAATTTTCGGGTAAGGGTTGCCTTCCCATATAGTGCTGAATGGGTTAACTGTTTCTCAGAACATAAATATTACTTAATGGGTTTCTTAGGATTTGTGGATTTTTGAATTTTGTTAGGGTGGGGGCACTTTATTTTTTGACAATTTTATAAAGGGGTAGTTTCGTCTTCCAGAAGAGTGAAGTTATCAACTTGTAACGAATGAACGAGAAAGATTTTATTTTTTCCTCTCTCTCCCTCTCTCTCTCTCTCTCTCTCTCTCTCTCTCTCTCTCAAGTTGCCTGACAAAAATCAGTTTCTTCAAGAAAAATTTAAAAAGGTCTTTTTTTTTCTTTTTCTTTGATTGACTCCCTTGTAGCGACCGTGTACGACCATGCCAACTTTATTAAAAGTTTCGCAGCACGACGTCGAAGCGGCTAAATTAAGATATGATTTCGTAATTTAAAAAATTTTTTCATTCCAGACTTTCGCTGGTTGTCACTACCCTCCGTTGCTCGTTTAATTTTTTATATAAGCGAAATATGTATTTGTCGTCGTTAAGGGAAAATCCGCCACTCTGCTCACATCGTAATAATTTTCAGCCAACTTTACGCAATTCGCACAAATATGTTAATTAGACGGTGATTGAGTTCGGTTTCACGTGAAGGTTTTTAATTTTTGATTGATTTTTTTTTATAATGTTTATCCTTACCCCTTTTATCAATTTTGCCAAAAAAATCCACGTTGATCATTTATTCATTTCGCAGAGTATTTATATTTCTCTATTAATCCAAAAATTGATAAACATATATATTTTTTTTAAGATTTCCGTTTCCAATGTTTCCTAATCTCACACTGGCTGGTGCCGTAATTTTCACTTCTCGAATCCCTTTGGAATTTTAACGTCCTTCTCCATGTCTTATCTGTATTGACCTCTGCAAGGTACAAACCAGCTGGAAAGTACGTAAGTTGCTGAAATTATTTCTAATGGATCCAGAAACATTTTAAACGGAACCAACCGAGCACTTCGTTGAGCGTTCGAATTGCCCGGCGAAAGAGGTACGAGATAATTTCCTTTAGGACTGTGATTATCGAATTACAACATTTCGTATTTTTTTTCTCTTTCTTTATCTCGCTACTCGCTGGGTCGAATAGTTAATACGTTTTATCACGTCAACTACAAAAATTTAAAACCTAACCAACAAACATTCTCTCTTGTGTCTTAACTTCTCGTCGAGCACCCTGAATTTGCTAAATCGTTGATTTACCAAAATTTTTTTTCCATTCAATTATAAATTTTTCAAAAATGTTCGTTACGTCAAAATTTTTTAAGATTCGCCTCCAATCTACGATAAAATTTTTCCTTAACGTTTCATCATCCCGCTCCAAGTTTCTCTGTCTCCTTTTCTCACCTTTACCGGCTCCTCCATTAAATGGACAATCAAATGACTCGAAATCCAATTTAATTCTCGTTCACACGGGAAAGAAGGAACGAACGGCGCCGAGTGTCCTGAAAAATTACTGACGTCCTATTTCCTTCCGTTTTCAAATCGACTGTCGCTCCTCGTTTTTCATTTCTCCTACGTTTCCTTCATTTCTCTTCCTTCGGCAGGCGTCAAATCATTTACGATCGTCTCAACAAATCCACCTCGGTAATCAACTACCAGCTGGTATTTACCGTCTGTCGTGATAGTTTTTGATGTTCCTTTTTTTTTTTCAAAGTCAGCGCAATCTTCGAGTTCCTGGGAAATAATTTCGTCCCCTTTAAATACCAGCCAGATGGCTGTGTGCCGGCTCTTTAGCAATCAAAGCAGACTACTTAAACCATCCATTAAAAGTATACATCCTAGACTCTCAAGGCACTGGATATATTTTGACGTTGTAAAAGTCCCAACAAAAGTTCCTAAGATTGTTCCTGTCGTTTTTCATAGTCCGAATGTATTTCCGTACTTTTTCGTCAAGTTCATCTTGCGCTACCAGCCAGGAACTCTTGGCTCACGGACCAGCTGACTAGGCCTAGGCTGATTCGTAACCATAACATTCATGTCATACGTATCGACTACCATACCGTAAAAACGTACCAAGCAACCACGAAGTTCCGATCGAAAGTCACCTCGGTACTTTAAATATCGTTCACTAATATTTATCAGTCTGCCGTGCATAATATTTCTTAAAATTTACTGTCCAAAATAAAAGGACCCATTTTCAAGTATTCCACTTCCCTTATTTCACTCTGAGCCAATATCCGTGCGCTCCCTGCCCCTCGTTGTAGTTGGGGTCTAATCGTTATTGAAACCTGACCTCATCCTCGTCCACCCATCCGCTGGGGACGGAACTGTTACCGCTAGATGATGATAATCTAAAAGAGTTTTTTCAGGTCAGTCCTTTCTGCCCGGGATGTTGCATACCTTCGTCGCGTGAAAATTGGCAAGAAAACGAGAATGGCGGAGTCGAGATGAATGATCCAAAAAAAGGTCTAGACTCGAGGAAAAAGTGCGATAAGCCCAGTCCCTTCCTGCGTGCATGTTAAAGATGATGTCGGGGATGATGTCGACGTAGCCGACTCCCCTACCAGAGTCTAAACATGGCACAGAGTCTCATCTGGTTTAAGAGCGACACACACGTGTCACGTGGAACGCGCATTTTGAAAAGTCTCCGTGTATCTCAGCACGAGATGCCCCGCGGGCGTGGCTTCGCCTCAAGAGGGGTAGAGAAGAGGTACAAAAATAACCTAGCTTAACCCAAAGCAGCTCCAGATCTTCTACAAATCAGATTCTGTGACGGCATTGTAAATTTTTGCGCTTACTCTTGTTACGTCAGAATTTTGTATTTTGAGTTATGCACTTATTTCTCTTTCTTTTCTTGGTGTCCCATTTCTCCATCACCCCCTCTTTATCGCGAGCAGTTTATTTTATTGGTTTTTCTTTTCTTATTCCACTTTTGACCTCCCTGACTCCGTCCAACTGTCGACCACAATAGGTTCGCACTCCTGGGATACAACCAACTGGTTCTGGGTACTGTCGATTCGTATGTGGGTCAATCGAAAGCTGTCAGCTCCCGTGATAGATTTCGCTCAGGGTAGTCTCTCCGTCGAGTGACTTACATTTGGTAAAAGATGTAAGGACTCGAGTTGACGTGAATGGATTGCATCTTGATTAGATGAGACATCTTGGAATACTCGAAGAGGTCCAGGTTCTGGGCTTTAGGTAGGAACTTATGGGTCTAGGTTGGCTGCTACCGGTGATGCTGTTACTAAGATCTTGAAACCGTTGGGAAACACCGAGCGGATGTGGTTTTTAATCTCCCTAGCCAGATGGATCGGCGTTTGGTACCGGTTTCGACCACTTTGGGATATCTGTGGGATTTACCGGACTGAATTTTAAGGATGAGCCGTATAGTAATTATAGAACTTTTAAGATATGTTTGGAAATAAAAATTTTCAGTTAATAAATAAAATGCCGGATCACATCGGTAATAGTGACTACATACGTTACAAAAGATCTCGAAAACCCATACTGCTAACGACAGAATTGATTGTGCAGAGTCATCGATTCTTGATATTCGATTCGAACGTCCATGAACTCTGTTCGAATAAGTAACGTTAGATAGGCAAGCATCTTACACAGCTATATAGATATAATACCGGCTTACCTCTCCAAATAGCATTAAGTCTACAGGGACCGGTTCCTGCCGATGGCAACCAAGGACGAAGGATGATAGAGACGTCGGTAAACCAAATGGCAACTAGGTATATTCCAAATGCACAGTCGACAGTATTCACGTAGCTGATTGGTTCACAAACTCCTTGAACCCGGTACCGATCTTGGTCACGCATTCCAACCTTACCAGTCACTTGACGACCAGGGTCGAAAACCTTACCACAAGCTCAGCCGACATCTTTATGACGGTATCTACTTCGAGCCATGATTGGTCTGATAGCATTGCGACCAGGGTCTCCCACTCCCAGTTCCGTTTTCCATCTTCATCTCGTTCCTCTCTGACCCAGTCCAATAGCGCTTGGACTTACAGACTCATTCGTTCACTCTATCGCAATCTCTATAAGACCTCCCACCGTCCCTCCTGGCATACATATTCATGAAGGAATGATAGAGTGGAATCGGGTGGAGGAGAATGGCCTAATGAAGTTGTTGTCTTCTTGGAAAACAAGCGGCACACACCATCCCCCGACTTTGGGTTCCCCAGGATTGGCCAAAGTCCCACCCCTTCGTCGTTACCTGGCACCGGGCTCGTCAAGATATATAAGCCCGTCCTAGTCAGTGCTACCAGCAGAGGATGATAGCCGAATGGCTAACCAGAGCTAGTTAGTTAGTTAGTTAGATAGGTTAGGTCGGGGATTAGTTCATCCCGACAAGTCTCCATCCACTGCTCGATACGTTGACGCGGACTCCGAGTTCATTCGGTTAAATTGTTTGATGTCTTATTTACCCTGGTAGCCAAATGCGTCGAGGGCCTTTATTTGCGGTCTCCAAAGAGAGGCTCTGCAGACACTGACTAATTAATGGGATTCAATGGTTAAGATGCACTGACGCGCTCATCAAGGTGTTATCAGTCCCGCACTCCGGCCCCTTCGTTGGCAGATTTTTAAACGTACTTTTTTTTTCTTCGTTTTTTCTATTTTATATATACGCCCAAAACCAGAGTTTGTCGTCCATGATCTTTTTACCCGTAACTCTCGATATACCCAGTGAATTTTCAAAGGTTGGCGAACCTTCATGAGAATCGTAAAGTCTGTACCTACCCCTATCGGTACTTGACGATCAGGCCCTTCTTATGCGCCAGGCTGAGGTCCTCCATAACGTCCATGGACTATCGCCGTAGACAGTCCCAGGTATTCGAACATTATTGGACAGTAAATCGAGCCCGTTTAACATGATATTTATGGTAGGCTTGCGCTTGTGCCCAGCGACCGGCTGGAGTCTAACGATAGTGGCTGTGCATGTATATCGCGGCTCACGGACCATCTAGCAATGTTCAGCGGCCAATATGCACAGACTACACACACTTTACATATCGTTACTGGTACCGTGAACAATTTACTATTAGGTGTATTTACTCTTTTTTAAATATCTTTTGAGCTTCCCGCAATTAACGTTGGTATCAGCGTTAATCATATTTTATTGGGTATATTTATTTAATTTAAAAATAATTTAAGAAAATTTTCATAAAAATTATCGTATATTCGACGTGGCTCTTTTGGATCCCTTTTTTTGAATCTATTATTATTCTTTGCTGCCTCTGTACTTTGCGTAACATGCGGTAGGTTAGGTTGTATTAACGGTGTGGTATCTTCTGGTTTATTTCTTTCTCTTCCTTTTCTACTTCTTTCTTCGCCTCGAGGGCATCGAGCGCGACGGACCTCGGCTTCGGCCTTCTACAACGTTTTGATTCCGTCGGCCTGTTTGTCCAAGGGTGACGTGTTGCAAGCAAAGCGTTAAATATAGAGCGCCGGGCTAAACAAACGATTAACTCGCAGCTTAACTAGAGCTTATACTCCGGCGCTAACTAGGGTTTATGTTTATACACGCGGCCCTGGGGCTAACTAGTTTGCCTCGTTTTCGAAACGGCTGACACACATTGCAAATTTCAAATGTATCTGTCAGTCGATATACATAACAATTTCGTGGAGAAGGGAGGCATCGGGGTAATTAAAAATTTTTGAAAAATTCAGATATACCCCAAAAAAATTAATTAAGGACTTTTTGGAATTTGTTTTATAACCAGCCACTGTTGGTGGGATCCGTAGATCTGGGGATAATTGAATTTTTGCGGATCTATCGATCTGTCACTAATGCTTATTAAAGAATTTGGTATTCAAAAATGATTGGCAATGTCACAGGTGAAGCCAGTAGGGAAGATAAAGTTATGGAATTTTCAATTAACATTAAATTCGATCGTCGCACCCTCTGGGTATTATGCCTGAAATTATTAGCTGCCTTCGCTGTCCCGAATTTAGGATTGAATATGGCTTAATATATTTTCGGGGAACCAATGGGGCGCGAATTGAACGCTTTAGCTATACTCGAGCAACTCGTAATTTTACTTGATTCAAGCTGCGTCGACATAATTTTTGAATCTCCATTTGCATTCATTATATTTATTATTCGCGAACGGCAAATTTTCGTTTGTCGAGCTGAACAAATTTTTCATGGCCACTATAAGGGATGTACAGTGCCAGGAAATGGGGTTGAGGCTTTATTCACAAGTTCGTATGTATTTTATATAAAAAATATAAAATGTGTCTATATCGAATTTGTGCAACATGAAATATCTATAGACACGAATTTCGAGTCATGTACTATTTTTTTTTATTGCAAAATTTTTAATTGCCATTCGATTCTAAACGAAATTTTTTTTTCTTTCAGGTAAGCCTCGTATGTAACTTTCAAGAAATCTGAACGAAATAGCGTGGGTATCAGCATCGCCTTCGTTGTGGCTTTTTACAGTGAGTAAACTGAATGAACTAAGTTCACGTAATTAACAGTCGACAGGTTTTTTTTTCAATTTTTATTAAGCTTCTTCATCTTTTTTGTAAACCACCGCAGCTACCATCTTCACGGCTACCGCACGGTATATCGGTATACGAAATTTTGTTTCTTAATGAGAGGGTAGCGATCCCCTGTCGCCTTTCATTCTTATGCCTCTCAGTTAGACTAGCGATTTTCCTCGCGATATAACGTAACGTAAAGTGCCTGCCGATTTCCTTGGGGAAGTTAAAAATCCCCTGAATTCTTCATATTGGAAATTTACGGGGCGGCAAGGTGAGTCCATAAAAATCAATGACCCTTGCAGATTGAAATAAGTTGAGAAAGTGGACGAAGATAAGGGTTTCCACCCTTATAGAACTATCCTATCAGAAAGCACGTTCATTTCGAGTAACATCTAACACGTGTGTAAAGAAAAAAGCGTATTTGTATAAAAAGAAATACGGGGGAAAATTGTTTTATTGCCTACTCTCGCAAACAGCTGCTGTGTAGAATTTTCCAAAAACCCTTGTTTCTACCTCATCAAGATTCTCCAATTTATTTTATTTCCTTCTTTCATAGGTATTTTCCATAAATGACCCTTGACCTCTTTCTTCGCGTGTATAATCTCCACAAGTAAAATAGGTATAATTGTAATCAAATAGTGGGAGAGGGGGTAATGGGGAATAATACTCAAGGGAAAAGTCGTCTATGATCATTGGCCATGGTAGAGGGAACGCTAAATAAGCCGCAAAGCAGCATTAAGGCAGGAAACAGCAGTCAGACAGGAAACAAGGATAAACAGACAGATGGATGAACGTAGTGGTTAGACATACGGACAGAGAGACAGAAAAGCATGCAAACAGTCGCAGAGCGAATTTGTACGAACCTTCTAATTAATCGCTGCGTGTTCCGCATATTTTAGGCATCCTTGGTCCCGGGACTAATTACAATTTAAATCGTGCCATCCCCTCTTCTACATTTCGTACAACAAAATCCCTGCATCCCGTAAATAGCCTAGGATCCTAACGGACGTCAGTGACCACAGTAGGTGGATTTTTTCGATTCGCACGAGGAATTTGCTAAAGTCCGTAAGCATTCGGCCACTTTTTATTTTCTCTCTCTCTCTCTCGCTCTGGTTTTTCTTGACGGAATGCACCACGAAACGGTGCACATAAATATTCTGCTAGAGCTGCGGCGAACCAAAAAGAACTTTGCAAAGGTACACGAAAAAAAAAAGAAAGGTGAAATGAAAAATAAAAAAAGAAATGGGACCTAGACAGTTAAAGTGAGAGAGAAGAGGGTTGGGGGGAGGGAGGGGGAGGGTCGAGATTCCGAGCGAAAAGAGAAACGTTTTATTTTCGCTCAGGGTAACGAAAGGGATTCTGGTTCTGGGCTAATTTATTGTGCGCGTGGCTTATTTATCGTGGACCATAAAGAGGGTGTCCGCCCATTGAGCAACCGAGCTCGGCTTTCACGTGAAATGCCGGAAAATCGTTTCCGCGCGAGCGCCATTAGTGTTTTTCGTTCGGGACTTCATCAATAGCTGCAAATGACAAAAAAGCTTTGGTTGGTCACCATTGGCACATATGGTGGGTAGGTTCATCAGCGTCTATGGGATAGGGGACGAGAGCGTGTAGGTACAGAATAGAGATAACCTTGGGGAAATAATGTGTGAAACGGAGAGAGAAAGAGAAAAAAAATTGAAAAAAGTAAAAAAAAAAAGAGAGGAAACAAAACTGCCTGAGCTTGCTCAAAGCGCCTCACTCTGGCGCCTCGTTCAACGGCGGAAAACGACTGTCGCGACGCGATGTCAACGTGTCGCGTCCACGAAGCTCTTTCCCGATGTAATCCGCCACTTTGAAACGATCGTCCATTTTGCTAATGGATATATAATTTAACATGTCTTGTGGCCAATTGAGATCGATCACGGAGACAGACTATTTGGAGGACGTTATAGTTGGAACGGGTATCGATTATACGAGCTCCTCTGACCACGTGTACTATAAATAGCCCTATCGGATTTCAATGCAGTCTGATAAACGTAATACGCGAAACTACCGGACGCCGTGCAGTTAATGCACTGTTAAAAGATTCAAGGGATTTCGATAAATACATTTGCCTTTGGCTACTTTGGGTTCACTCGGGTCACCGCACCCCAGATAGAACTTAATGAACGCGCTGGCTTTTTACTCGCTCGCTTTTAGTTTCCCATAAGGACTGTACCTATCGGACGTTTCAGGATGTTCTTACACGATGGTCCTCCCACCCTCCGTCCCTCCTCTCCACACATGGCAAGACAATACATAGATCGCTCCAGCGTGTTCTGCTAACGGGTAGATTAATGGCCCTTACTTGTCGGCCCTGCCGTGGCAGACAAAGGAAATGGTTATTTTTCAAAGTAATTAACTTTGCGCGAAAGAGGGGAGTACGAGAAAGAGAGGAGGGAGAGAGAGAGAAAGAAGAGAGAGAGAGAGAGAGAATTTGATGGAGGGGGTTGAGTGTAGATGGCATGTATGCCAGCCCCATTGCTCCCTGTATCGGTTTACTAACTTTACTCGAGGATATAGTGGTTGGTATCTTTTACCTAGACTGTGCTTTTTATTTTTAGGTCATTTTTCTACATTTACACAATTTCTTTTATTTGCTCATATTTGTCCAGTGTACGAATCGTCGGGAGTTTTGCGACTTGTGCGACCCCTCATTTTGTACCTTTTTTTTTTCGTATCATCATTTGTTCTCGTTCGTTACTTTTTTTTTCGATAAGGTACTGTGTTATTCACTGTAATCCTATGGAGTTTCTTGGATCTCGATTCGAAGCTAACGATTACGTTCGTTAACGATCCTCAGTTCAGGTTATCGTGACTTTTTCACGAATGCTTGGAGAACTGCCCCTCCTTATTTATAACGACGTATTTCTAAGTTACCTTTATTCGATATCCTTTTTTTTTTCAAAGTTTAATCATCAAGCATCGTTCATACTTTTTTTGGAATCGATCCTTTTCGGCTACTCAAAGGCATTCCTTATTATTCGCGATTATTAAGGGTTTCCTTTTCCATTTTTTTCTTCTCCTCGTTCTTTTCTCTATATTGTCTCGGTCTCTTGATTTCTTTTTCCATATCGTAATTTTAAATTAAATCAAAACAGAAGATACGCAATGCTTTGTCGGTAAAACAGACTTCAGAAGGATATCGCATAGAATTCCGTAGTCTGTTAGAACGAATACAAAAAAAAAAGATGAATCAAAAATAAAACAAAGTAAAAGAAAAGAGGATTCTCGAGAGTTGAATGGGGAGGGAGGGGGGGGGGGTAGCAAACAGAAATTGGGAGGATGTATGGAGAGGAGGAGGTGGTAACAGGGGTAGGTAAAGAAACGAGAATAAAATACGAAAGAATCAAGAATCAAGAGCAGCCCCTATCCCCAGCCCCTTCCTTCATAGTCTTTGCTTTCAAATTATTATATAATTGTATATTGCTAGACAATAAAGTCTCCCGCCCGCCGCCCCTTCAAGATGGCGACTGAAGTAGATCCGGAAACTAAAGAATGTGGGATAAGAGGCGACGCGACCCAAGATTCTCAAAGCATAAGAGCATGGGCCACAAACTCGATAAAACCGGCTGGATAAAATGCAATAACGGGGTAGCGTTTATATATAAAAAAAAATACACTAACTTCCATCCCTCCTCGCTCTGTACCCCTCCTATCCTATGTCTCTCTCTACGCCACTCCATTCGTCTCTGCTTCCAACCATTACCCACTTGGAAAGAAACGACACCCTTTCACTCGGCCTTCCAGGGGATGAAAAACTTTCTTTTCTTTTCCCTGACAATGTGAATATCTAAATGAAAAAAGGAAACACGAAGAAGCGACGAGGAGAATTTATGAATTCGTTATCTGCCACCGATAACCGTACAGGTCCTCGTCACGGGTTATCCCGACGTGTCGCCTTGGGGGAAGATTTTTCCAAAAATTCTTTCTCACCCTTATGTACACCCGTATACCTATATCTGACCTTCTCGAGACTTTTCAATAGAGTACGCTGAAGAAGATCGCACATTCCTTCCATACGATAATCCTTCATCCACCTGTAAGTCCCCAAATGCGAGGATGATTGATGTAAGTCTAACCCTAACCTAACCTGAGGCAGACCCTAGGACGTTACTTTACACTTTCAGCGCTGGGTTCACCGTAACTCTTCTCTCGCATGTTCCGAGTAGTTGTAATGACGTATTTTCTAAAACGTCGATAATAAGCTAAAAAATGTATGTATTGTTATGACGCTTTTCTGGCGTTATGTACAAATAAATGGTGCCTTGAAAAATTGAAAGGGATCAGACTTACGAGATTTTTAAACGCCGTGTACAGAGAAATTGTACCGAGATATTCAGCGTATCGTCCAGGGATCTCAGAGCATGACCCTAGTCAAGTGGGCTGGTGTACCGGGAGACAAAGAAAAAGTATATAATTTAAAAAAAAAATAACTTGGAGGCTCATGAAAAATTACCGAAAATATTTTATCTGACCCAAAATTATCGAAAACAAAATCCACGGACTAATAATCATTGCAATGGGAAAAAAGGTAATATAGATCAAGATGATACAGAATGTGTGCTAGACGGTAAACGATGACAAACGATTATGACTCACGTCACCCGTGTGACGGGGAAACCATTTCACGAGACGTGGACTGAATGAAAAGAAATAAGATAGAAAACCGACCCTCTGTCACTGTACTGGCTTATCCTCGTATTGGTAGCGAACGGAAAAGCGTCACTCAGTGTCGTCAAGTTATTCAAAATATCCTCAGGAACACGCCATTCCGGCCCTGTCACGCCGTGACGCTACAAATTAAAAAAATTGCGGAAACTGACCGAGAGGTCCGCTTCACTGAATGTCCTAGCCCAATCGGATTCGCAAACCAAGTTGCGCACGTTCTTCAAATGCTTTGATGATCCTGATGAAGCGGATCTTGGTATCTATGGTTGTTGAGGTGGCTACAGTGCTATTTTCGGGAGTCGGGACTCTCATCCACCTTTTCTACTTCTTTATACATCTCCAAGGCGTCACTTCAACCTCCCTATGTCATCTGAATCGTGAAGACGCTCATCGAATGTGCCGCATAGTTGACTTTCCAGGATATGCACTTCGGTCCTGACGTTCCTTCTTCTCGATTGCGCCAGGACCGTAACTGAATCTCACGGGCCCTATGGGAATCAAATTTTTATAAAATCCTTTCGAATCCGCTTAATGGACTAGAAACAGAAAAAAACGTTCCCACAAGGGTAATAAATTTTTTTTTTAAATCAATCCAAAGCGAAATGCTCCGTAAGCCGTTCAGCCAAATGACGTAATCCAAATTTGCCTATTTTGCGAAATAGTCATACACGAAGGCCATTGACATTTTTCAAAAATTTCTTTATGATATTTGCCATCGATAAAACCTTTCACTAATGACGCTTCACGCGTTTTGACGGAAACACGATATTTTCGGTTTATTATTATTTATCAGCTGCTACCATCATCGTGTCCCGTACGTTTGATATATATGATATGAATTTTTGGAATATATACTTTATGGAATTTCATCAAACGTAACGTTACCTATTTAGATGAAATTCCTGCAAATCCGATTCGCTGACCCGTCGCGATATACGTCTTTGGCTAGGAATTCCCTGGCTTCCACTAGAAGATAAATCTCTATGAGAATTGTCAGAGTCTGGGATGCATCGAGATAGAGAAGAAAGAGATACGCGAGCATCAAAGACGATCTTGTTGGACATGTGGCCTAAGCAATGGCTGACATGGAATTGCTCGGTGGACACGTGACTGGTCTGGTCCGCCACGGGCAACTCCGACGCTTTGGATTTTTTGGAGCGACGCCAATAAGTAGACTCGAGAAAGACTGAGAAGATGGACGGAGAGGAGAAAATAAATAAAAACAATGACGTGGACAGTGAACGAGAAAATATTCGAGGAGTCTGTTAATAGATCTCTTTCTTTTTTTCTACCTTTCTCTCGAAATCGATGCCCGCTGATATTCACTGGAAAATTTTAATGTTACCCACCCGTCACAGAAATAACGACTCGTGTAATCTATCCCCTGAACGTATGCGAATTATAATTTGCATCACGTAGCCCCATTAGTCGGTACGCGTGTATAGGATATCCAGTCTACTTCTCTGACTATCATATATAAATGTGTAAGCTTTTAGAAACGTTTGTTCGCGTGTAAAAATTGTATAGACAACAGGCAATACGTGTTTGGCATTTAATTTCAGGAGAGAGAGAGAGAGAGAGAGAGGGAAGTTTTTGGTTTTTTATTTCTACTTTGCGTAATTTCAATTAAAGCGACCAGGTAGGTACCGATGAGCATGTAATTTATGTCACGTACTGTAAAGGATTTTCGTTTTTAGTAAGAAAAAAAAAAAGATTAAAGTTTTTTTTGACAGATCGTGTAATGAGAATAACGAAATTATCCTTAAATCAGTGTCATGAAAATTTTACGTGATTTATTTATATCACTTTTTTTTACGATTCGTCGTTTTTATATTTTATTTTTCTTTCCACACTCTCGCCTTCGGGCTATCCTCATGAAATTCTCGAGTATCTTCGTCGTATGAAATTATAATTATTAACTCAAGGAAAAAAAAAATCTTACAAGACTTAACGAGCGAAATATATCAACGACAGCTCAATCGAACTTCCACCCCAATAATTTTAATAAAGTCTATAATCGAGTGGATCCTCAAATTATCCCTGCATACAGTAACCTAATGTTTTTATCGATATCCAGATCCACTTGGTCCAGGTATCAGACTCCTAACGAAGCGCCACTTAAAATTAATCCCATTGGTCATTAACGCCCGAAGGAATAAATAAAAACTACGAACCCAAAATAGAGGCATACAAAATTTGGAAAACAATGTTTTCAAAGACAAACACGAAGATGCATCCGTGAAATTTCGAAAATTAATATCTTCCGCAAGGGTTTCCTGGGAATTTCGTCGTTCCACCTTGTCCTGGTTTTTATCTGCTCTTCTTCTACGGGTTACACACATATACTTTATTCCCTCAAGATACCCCGAGGTGCTGATTCACGTGTCGGTACGTCGACTGACTCATTAGAGCCTAATTAAGGCTATTCATCCAAAGGTAGCACCTCTAACATGGATTCGATATTCTCACGAACTCTCGAGGACTACCAGTTGCCGGTAATTGCGGTTTGGACGCGAAAACCTGAGTGAATCGAAAATTGAATTTTAGTCAACGAAATGATCTTGGTCCTCGTTAAACCTGTAAATCGATCGAACCAAAATCATCAATATAAAAAATAAATAGGAGTCATTTCATATTTTCAATTTTATATCGATGAGTCTTGACGCTACCGCTTCTCGGTCATATTCTCCTGAGGTAGCTGGCTCGGGGACGTGTCCAAGCTTCGTGAAACTTTTCAGGAACATTTAAGCTCCCATCTGGGAAGAAGACGGAAGCTTTGCCGGTTGCGGGTAAAACGATGATTTCCCTGGCGACCATAAGTGTTCCTTTACTAACCTTGTTCCGTCTGTCCTGTGCACGTCCGTGTGACGTTTGGTCACTCGGAGGCAATAATCTTTTTAGATTTGGAAACAGGACGACGGCAGAAGTCGAGCACGGAGACTCATGTAAGATGGAAAAATAATGTGACAGATGATTTTCCATTTTGAGAAAAGAAAACAATTTTTCTGTTTTTCTTTCTTCCTCTTTTTTCTATTACCTAGGAATACACGGAAACTCGATACAAACCCTACAGATCCGATATGGAAGTGAAAGTACTGATACGGGATCTTTTTCAAAATTTTTTTCATACCAACAAGATTACGATCGGACAATGTTTGCAAACCTTTTCAATCCACTTCGATTCATCCTTCCGGAAGTACTGGACGGTTCCATTTCCTCTCTGGAGTTTCCCGATCACGTACCGTGCCTATATCCACTTCACGTATAAGTGAAACACCGGATATAAAATCTTTGCACCTTTGAATATTCTCCTTCACGCTAAATTATTCGACTATTACAATTTCCAGGTAGCGTGACTGTCTGTTCGAAAAGTAGACATCTACTTCCTCTCTGCGGAGAAGGAGAGTCGGTATCTATATTATGTATACGCTGAGCTATATTACGAACACCAAGATAAAAGTAGTAGAAGAAGAAGAAGAAGAAGAAGAAGGAATAAATCTTAAGGAAGGGCCTTTCAACACGCGAGCCCAGCTATACGTTCGATATAGAAAAAGAGATCCACTCGTCGACCACGAAATGGCAACGAAAGGGAGAACCCTGAGAAATCAGTGTATGCCAAGAGGGTGGAACTGGGCCGGGACCAAGAACTGCAACTTTGTACTGGATAGCCTGGCCGAGGGTTGAAATCGGGGAACAAGGGAACGTGAATGGAACACGGTCCACCGAACACCGTTTGTTCTTTCCAGGCCGCTGACCCGTGCAATCTTTTTACAAATCCAGGGCTGCCCCTGCTCTAGTTTGCCAGATGCTTAACGAGTCTCCTCCATTGGCGTCTTGTTGTCAATAAGTATTTCTATAGCACCACTTGCCTTTTCTTCTTCAGTTGGTACACCTTTTTGGGCTACTTCATAAGACACAGTTCACTCGTACATAGATTCAGCATAGCGCGACCCATATATAGATATAATACATACGTGAAGGAATGCGAACAACGAAGCACGGACCATCTAGCAAGCGGACCCGGTGCGAACTCTAAATTGTCGCCCTTTCCACGCAGAGGGATTTTCAGACAAAGTTCCTTGGTCGCTAGGGGTCAGAGGGTGGGTCGGCAAGGGAAGGGTGGATTGGATGGGAGGGACTTGAATTTTGTCGCACCATTAATTCCGTTAATTAAGAAGAGACTTTTCCCTTCGATCGCACCTACGGAACCTGCTAAGCTCTGGACTTGCCTCTAACTTGCGAGCAAGTTCAGCCGGTATCGACCCCTGGTAGATGCGTTTAGTCGCAAGTTAGCTATTGTTTTTTCTTTTTCAAATTTTTCTTACATAATTCCAAAAAAATATTTTCTACTACGTACACAAGAATTTGTCGTGGTCACCAATAAAGCTATTGACTCTACGAAATCCTTTGTTCCTTCCTTTATCGAAAACTTGTCATATTCAGGCACACTGTTCTAATTGAGCGTTTATCGTCCCCTATGCTTGTACCGTGTATTATTTGATACGTTTAAGGAGATTCTAAATTTGCTTGCGGATATTGACGTTTTGCGACTAGGAACGGCACAAGCCAGTTCGATGAATATATTGTTGATTTCGCGACAATTTATGCAACCGGCTGGTACCGTGCTCATTTCAATCATAGATTATTCAAACCCGCTTGACAAGCACTCCATCAAAGTGCATTCACATAAATAATTACATCAACGGTATTATTAAATCATTAATTTGAATACCCATAGATGAGTCTCGTCTCTGTCTAGTGACCTATCAATTAATCCTGTATCGATCCCATAGGCTATTGTTAGACGGAGTTCGAAGTTCATCAAGTCGCTATCAACCAACGTCATGCGATACCAAAAAAAAAACCTATTCCTACAATATTTCTTTTTTTTTATGTGGATTAAAAAAAATCCAAATTTTTTCGAAATGCCCAACTTTTTTCTGCATCCTGCGTATAACACGTGCATCTATTGAATAATCCATAAATATGTATCTTCCTTCGCCATTACCTGAGTCCACCGTGAATTCAAGATGGCCTCTTCCAGTAATTTTATACTAATTTTCTTCTTGACCCATTAGCGTGTGGCGTGACTGAGCATTTATGAAGAAACGAACCGATCCAAGTTTACTCGAGCACGTTTCTACTACTGATTGTGTCTCAACTGTTGAGACACTTTTTTTGGACGATTTTCAAATTCCAATCACCACCCACCACTCGAAATTCGGTACAGTCAAACGAAAGGTAATTTTTGTTATCCCCGTCTGCCGAGCCGGATATGAAAATTTCAAGAGCTTAACGTCGGATCTATGTGTCCTCGATAATATCCTAAATTATAATTATCATCACTACGGCGAACTGAGCACAATCAAACATATTAGCGTCGAATGCATATTCGAAATGCGATTATCCAATGCGGAATCGGCGATGCATGAATCAATGCCAAAATGAATGTGTGCTATTCGCAGGAGGCGCACACACGTGTCGCGCGAAAGGAGAAAGAGAGAATCCGAGGCAAATATTGTGCCTGGGAGCGATAGAGAAAATACGAAAATACATACAGGCGTATAACCGTATCGTCATGCGAATCTGTGTTTGTCGCCCAGTGTAATTAAATATTTGTCTGGCTATTGCCGATTGTTCCGTTTGATATTTGACTTGATAGTGTCCAATTTTATTTGGCTTTAATTCGACGCCACGTCGTATATATCATATTCTTGCATATGTATATATACATATATAAAATAAAAAAATAAAAATTCACATAAAATTTATAAAATTTTATTTTCAGATTTATCTCGAACAGGTTTTCGTCTACGGACTACTGCCGTACCTCGTTGAGATTCACTCGCGATTTACTCGTGTGATTCACTCAGGATTCCCTGGACGGATTTAAATCGGTGCAATGCAGATTGTAGCATGTAGAGTGTGTGTGTGTGAGAGAGAGAGAGATATATATATTCGCGAGCGACGAGTAAGTACGAGTGCGAGTACGAAAATCTATATTTAACAGAGCAGAAAAGCCTCTTTTTACTCGCGTTCAACGCCTTTTCCTTCTGGTGCTACCTACCACACTTTTCACTCGTACTCTGCTTTTCACTCGGATCTTTTTTTTTTTTTCAAGGGTTGGGTATATATGTATATGTACATTTTTTTGTAGTAATATGCCTCTCTATCTATACGCAACATCTGCGTTTTCGCGCGATGAAAAGGAAATAATAAAAGCGGCGATTGGGTTTTTCAAATAGGTACTATATACTTTTCGCATTATGTTTGCGACGGAGCGTCTCTACGCGGAACCTGCAAAAATGAGATTGATTCGCGCACTACCGCCGCTCCGGATATTTCATTGAAATTCTTGGGGGTTTCAATAAATTTGAAATTCTGAACAAGAGACGTTCGTTCATTCCCTGTACTGTACGTCCCTTTCAGGGAACGTGGCAACATACGCTGCAGATAGCTCTGCCAGATTTGGATCAACCGATCGATCTTCGAATATCCTGGTTGAATTTTCTTTTAAACTTTTATTGACAGGTTTCCCCCACCTTTTTTTTTCGAAAGCTTCAAAACTTTCGTAGAGAAATTGCTAATGTACTTGTCGGTTTTATTATCGAGCACAGGTTTCCTTCATGAACATCTTCTTGGACGTGCTTTGACTTTTCTTGCAGATTAGATCGGCTAAGAAGTCCCATGGTGATTACGTTGTTTAACAAGTTTTAATTGGACTTGTTTAGGAAACAAAGGGGGGAAAAAAGAGACAATGAGAGAAGGAGAAGTAGGGGAAAAAGGGAGAAAAAAAAGTGTACGAGATCCTCGGGCGGTGACTGCAGTAAAATCTTTCGTGTCGCTGAAAATAAATAATTGTCTATCGGATAAGAGGCCGGTTATCGAAATGATAAGGCAGCTGGTTTCTCGAGAAACGGCGCAGCGATCGATTACAAAAGAATGTAGGTTTATCGGTTAAATGGCCTGGCGATAATCCTAATACATCCGCGCCTTCGCGGAATTACAACTAAATGGCGTGTACCGCCATTTTGAAACCGTTGTAATTAATAGGGATTATAATTGGCAATTAGGTGCAGCACGGAGTTTAAAATCCGTAACACACTAATTGCGGCTAGGGGTAAGTCCGACGCTAGTAGTAGTCACATTCGAAACAGGAGTAGTAGTGGTTAATACTAATAGTATCCATTTAGATTGCATACCTAATCAGAGTAGCTTGAGAGGTTGGAAGTTACCAATTTCCACATGAAGTATAGAAACTTATCACTTATCTTGAACTTGATGTAGGTTAATCTAATATCCGCAATTAATGGAAGTAAAATTGGCTAAATTATTTAACGGCGAGTTTGACTAAATGAAGCCTTAAAAATTTGACGAGTATCTCGCAGATACTTGGCAGCGAAAACAAATTCTAAATATCATATCCCTAATAGTACGTAACTTAAATATGGGTTTTCGTGAAAGTGAATAAGGGATGATCGGCGAGAGCGAAATCGAAAGAGAAAATTGACGAGAGATTTTCGCGAGAGAGATGGACGCGGAGGGGTTGGGTTGATAGTGACTAAAGAGATAGCTCGGCATATTGACGTCGATTGGTCCCATCAATCACTCCGTGTGTTCGACACGTGTTTATCAATCACGAGCTATCGGGAATCGGGTAGATATATGCCAAAGCAGTGTGAGACGTATCCAGTGTATCGTGGCTCCCTCTTTTTTTATTGAGAAATCCTGACGGTATCTGTATCATTTGGTCGAAGGATAAGCAGGGATTTTGAGTTTAGGATAGGCTCGGCAGACCCTTTAAGTCGGATTTCAAAGGGTTTTGAAAATGGACGATCCTGAGAGTTTTTCGAACGAAATATCACCCTTGTTAAATTTCGAACCCCGGCAGGAGTTGGAGATATTGGTATGGATATTTTGAAGTTGGCTAAGGGGTTGGTTTGTTCATCGGACCCCGACAGTCCGAGTACGCGAATAAGACGCGTGAAATAGTAACCGGTTCTGAAACTGCGTCGAGTTTGTGGGCTCGGCGAGAGGAATTGTGGCATTGCTTTTGGGCTGTTTTAGGGTTGGTTCTCCTTGTTTCCTCTTTTGGCGATTTTCAGGGAATGTTGGATGGGCAGGTTTGTATCCTATGACTGTCACGGGAACGGTTTCTACCGAGTTGTTATCGTCGCAGTTTTCACTGGAAGGAAATAGTCGACCCCGGGACCATCCTTAACCTACCCTCCACTCGAAACCCTCCGTCGCGATTACGCCTCGCCATTTTCCAATTAACGCCTTAATTAAATCCTCCCACTCTTAAACGCCGACGCTTGCGGACGGGTTATATGCCTTGAAATAGATAGGACGCGCTTTTGGGTTAGGAGCCCGAAAATTGGCCGAGGCTTCTTCATCCCCCTTGCAACCCGCTTCCACTAGAGACGGTCCAATTGCGCCGCGTGCTTCGCTGTCTGATTCGTAATTGCGTTCTTACGTCCTGAAATTATCAACCCTCGTTTTAGCCCAGTATCGCCGAGGCTTAACTTCTTAATCCGGACGCGACCTTAAACCTCAAATTTCTACCGGTGGGATCTTTTTACCTCTATTCCGGAAGACGTTAGGTACGTGTAATGATACTTATGCGCAGCGCTCTACCTTACCGACAGTATATTTTACACGTTAAGTATAAAGTCAAGCCGTGATAAAATAAGATAGGTTGTATCTGCTGGTTTATCTTCTTGTTCTTATGTAAGAATATAATTCATGCAAATGCGTCTTAAAGACAGTCGGCTGATTCGTGTCGCTCGATTAAATGCTTCTTGAGGATAGAGTCTATGGCTCTTATCGTTTAATCGCGGATCTGATCGAAGGGTTGATTTTCTTCTTGGCCCAGTGTGGATCCACCCCAACTTTCACATATAGAACTAACCTCACTCGAAAGTAGTCGTGGTACCTCCTTTCGGCGGGTCCATAAATCCTAATCTACATGTGTGAAGAATAGCCGGGTTGCGAGGCCCCTGGCCAACTAAGTCCACAAAGCAGACTGCTGGCCAACTTTAGAAAGACCGTTTCCAGTTATCATGTTCCCGAAATCGGGAGGGTTAACGCGCTAGTGGCATTATGAGACTGAAAGGGTGACGAAAGGGTGACTTGCTTTCATCTCTTTGGGTATGACTCATTTATCTAATGATGTTATCAGAAGACTCCGCCAACCGTAAAGTATACGAGCTATTCTGAGAAATTATCTGCAGCACGTTATACCGTCAAATAATAATGTGTCCATTAAATATTTTTACAAAAAATTTAGTTTCCAAATAAAACCTCACCGTACATCGTATTTTCCTTATTCTTATTTAATCATTTCCGGTTACTACGTCGTACACAACCCTACAATAAAGTTCTTACGGAATATTGAATATGAAAAAAATCAGAACCTGTCCAACTCATGTCCATCCCTACCACATATTTTCGTTTGACTGAAACCTTTGACTTATTCAAAATATAAAAACCACAAGCCAATCCCCTATAACAGTCCAATCCGTACTATCACGTGTCTGAATAATTAATCGACTAATGAGCGTGCTAGACGAGAGTCTAAGTCGGTTAACGTGGTACCGTCTTCAATTGATTGTTCTCGATATTTCATAGCAACAAAGAGCAGCAGTTGCGCGGTCCTTGCTCCCTTAACTACATGAAATAACGTAAAGGCCACTACCCTTATACGAGCTGAATAAACAAGGTTATCGGAGATCCATGTATTTTATTCATTGACAGAACCAGCCTGCACGAACATTCTCCAGCACATAAGTAGATACTAGGTAGTTGCTACGTGTATCAGGAAGATATCAGGATACACAAGGGGTTGAATGTTGAGTACAGTAAGGGAGAAAGAAATAAAGGGTAGAATATCGAGGAGGTACATGGTACCAATGCATGTAAAAGAGGGATTGCACAGTCCAGGATATAGAACGCGTACAGTCTGTGCAGAGCATTCGTTCTTTTAGCAGTATATCTCTACATAGGGGCTGTGTGGGGGTTCAGAGAGCCTAGCCTCGGGGGGATGGAATTATAGGTCGAACAAATCGCTGCCAAGGTACTGGCAAACGGTACGCTCCGCTAGCGAATGCTCGCTCTATTGAAATCAACGTTTCATTTTCTATTAATAGGGTTACAGACTTTTTTCCGAATCGCTGAATGTGCGAGCCAATTTTCATCGTGAGTTCAACTCCAGGGTGCAACCGATTATTTCCTTTTTTTTTTACAAAGAATAACGCTCTGGCGCCCATCGAGAGGATTTATTCTGATTTTGTTTGTGTTGATTTTTGTTCGGTTTGCATAACCACTACGGCTTTTTAATGCGATTTCCTTTGTTCTTTTCTTTGTTGCGTGATGCTGGACCAGTGGTTCATGTCGTGTACTCACTTTTTTGATCAGTTAATAGCCATTTTGATTCCTATTCAGTGTAAGGTTATAAATGCTAGGTTCTTTGAGCTCGAGAAAGGGCTTGGGAATGCTTGAGAAAGATCGACTGTATGTTCATTGGACACTGGTAGTATGGGATCCTATACCGGTCAGACCGGATTGGTTTCCAGTATGGGAGGTCCTGCTTGTGGACTGGGCCGAGTAACCATGTGACCTCAACACAATCTTGGGATCGAACAAAGAAATCTGTGTTGCTTGGACCAGGTGAAGCTTAAGCCTGTTTCACACATTTCTCACTGGCTTTAACGAAACTTGATTTTTCAAATGGAAAACATTTTTTCCTATATTTAACCGCCTTCTATGGAAACAGCTCATTCTTAAAAACGAGCAATGATTTTCAAAAAATATCGAAGACGACTCACGTAGTGCGTTTAATTTGAGAAATTACCGTCATCAAAAACCGGAACCACCGTTTATCATCATCAGCATCCACAGCGTAAAGACTGTCGTTATTATTTCCCATGGAAACGTGAATTAAGCCATAGCCAGAGAACTCACTCAGCATGCGTATAGCGCGAGAAGAATGGCTCAGACCGAGACTGGAGGAGGGGCGTATCTTTAAAGGAGGAAGATAGAGATAAAGAGAGGGAAAGAGGAGAGCGAAGTGCCCGTTGAGATGGTACGAGGCGATAGAGCGGTAGGTAAGATGCTGATGTGATGGAGTGACAGTACGAGCGAGCGAGGAAGCAGGGAAGAGAGAGAAAGAGATATACCAAGAGAATGAGAAAGCGAGAAGTAGCAGGTTGGAGGGAGCAAGAGTGACGAGGTTGGAAGAGGACCAAGGGGATGACAATCTGAAGAGGACGAGTGCGAGCATTAGAGTGGCTGCTGCTGGATAAGCCAAGACGCCGTGAATACAGATGGACCAAGCGATAACACTCGACTCGTTCGCTTTACGAACCCTGAGGGACATCAGAGCGGCCTTCGTCCTCTCCCCTGCATCGTCTCCGCCCCCATCAGCCCCCAGTATGACAAGTTCACTTTTGTCTGTCGCAGTACGCTTTTCGGTGATATTCATAGGCTGCGTACACTTCGTTCGCGACGATAAGAAGGTTGAAGTCTTCGAGACAAGTTTCTCATCCTACTGGGGTACTAGATGGATGAGTATCAACCCTCTGGTTAAGGGATGTTTCTCAGATCGAAGATCGAGAGCGCGTGAGGAAATCAAAAAACATTTCAATTGTCATGAGGATATCTTGAAATTTAATTTATCCCACCCATCCTTCATGTCAAGACTCAAAATAGATGATTCATAATTAGGGTTTTCAAGGGACGCTCATAATGCCTCAATGGATTCTGCGGGTCTAGTGTCGCGAAAACAACGACCAGGGATGGATCAACGAAAAATGCTCTTTTGCAATTTCCGATAATGAGGCACGGGTCATTACTATCAGTGACTCATTGCCATTGGCGATCATAGTTTGCGGAAGTGCCGCAGAGTGCGCGGCGGGCGTGACGGGAGTGTCGAGGAGTTGGCAGAGTAAATCATCGTCGCTCGTTTCGTCACAATGGGATCCCGTTCATTGACTGAAGAATGGCGGCGTTTGGCGCGAAGTCACTGATTCGAGCCGTCTGCCGCGTATCAAACAATGCGTGCAATTACGTGCCAAGCCTAGTTTCCCCACGAAATACGACCCCCCCTTCGCCACTCCCAATATAGAAAAGCTCCCTTGTCAACCCTCGAGATTTTCGCGCGTACCCACAATATTCCGAATAGCAAATTTAACGTCTCGTCTCATTCGCCAATATTGTCCCACTTTTGTTCGATATTCTACGGACTCATATATAGGCCGCCGTCAACTTCGGTAACAAGGGGCAGTTTTGCAAATTTAATGTATCGTTACAATATATTGTAACGTATTTTTTCCTAACCCGATACCGATAGCAAAAATCCGAGAACGACAATCTGCGAGAACCAACCTACGTTACCTTCGTTACCTCGCATGCCAGGCGGGCGCCAGCCAATTCTTATTTCACCGGGAATTGACGAGCCGGTATAAACTGGGAGTTGAGGTGGAACAG